>JACXVO010046403.1:2596874-2607656 GCA_015501135.1 Hapalochlaena maculosa
TATATACTGCAGAATGAATCTAATGTAAATACCTACATACGAAGTGGGTAAGAGAGATGAAGCCAAAAATTATAGGCCGGTTTCGTTCACATCTCACTTGGATAAAACTGTAGAGCGTATTGTTCGAAAGAGAATAATCGATTGCTCCGAGAAAAATAATCTCTTTGATGACTCACAGAATGGTTTTGGAACAGGAAGAATTTGCCTAAAACAACTACTACAACATCAAGCTATGATCAACTCTATGTTGCTAAACTGTATAGACACCGGCTGTAGATCCCATGATTTCGCTAAACCCTCAGACAAGATTAATCATGGAATCATCTATCATCGGTTAAGGAATATTGGAATCACAGGTAAACTCGGATCATGGATTTTTGACAGTCTACTGAATAGGAACGAATCCATTCCCCAAACGATGTCCTTTGCACTAATTCACCTCTAATTAGTTGTGTACCTCAAGGCACAGTTCTAGGATCACTACTAATTATTATTAACTTATCAGGCATAAGCTCAGAGATATTCTGAGTTATGCCGATGACACAAAAGTGTCCGTGGCTATCCGAACTGCAGAGGCTTGTGTCACACTTCATGGCCGCAGTCGATAGACTGAAACATGTACAGAAAACAAATATATGTAAATGTACACAATTCCATAATATAATATAAAATACAACAATAATATAGAATAAAATATAAAGACTAAGTGTATGTGCGTAATAGTGATTGTGTGTGTGTGAGTGTATGCGTATGTGGTATTTATGGAAGGTTAATTGTTTGTATGTGTTATGTGGGTAGTCGAGTGTGAGAAGTCAAGCTAGTTGATGGTCAGTCAACAAGTGTATCGACGAATCTGCTTATACTACATTACTTACGCCATTTACAGTGGATGGACAAGTGCACTCGTCTCTTTCTTGTCATCACAAAGTCTATATACATATATGTATGTGTGTGTGTTTGTGTGTGTGTGAATGTGTGTGTATGTCTTTATGCGGGTACGTGTATGTGTGTATGTGTATGTACCTGCGTTTGTGACTGTGTGTGAATAGATTTTTATACATGGTTGTCAACTTTCATACATACTTGTTTAGAGAAAATCAGCGATAATTTAAATGTATGATATAGTTTGGAGATATATAATTGTTTGGGATATCATATAATTAACCCTAATTATGAAAGTAGAGGAAACATTTTTTTTAAATAGGATCCTACGCTTTTCTTTTCTTTTGCATGGGTGCGCAATCTAACTTGTTAGCTAGAGTCTGGTTTCAGTATGTAGCAACGAAATATAAAAAAATCTAGGAAAAATGGTTACTTAATTTCATACACAAATACTATTTATAAGCAAATATTGACCGACTTCAATTGTGTATATTTGTAATTATGAAGACTCAGTTGTCCAATTGTATTCTCTAAACTTAGAAAAAGAAAAAGAGAATTATTACTTAACGATAAGACGTTTGTCACTGATTGAAATTATGATAACGTGCAACTTTAATATTCATTAAGTGTCAGATTGAAAGCTCATTTCCTATGATCCATTCTATACTGTTTCCCTTATGGATTGTTCTTTACTGTTAAAATGTGCATTCGTATGTATTTTATATGTTTCGTTTCTAGATATATCGTTACGTCAATATCCTTAGATCATTATTGCCCACAGGGAGCTAACATTGAGAGGACAAACAAGGACAGACAAATTGGCCGGACTAGTCGATAAGATCGACCCTAGTATGCGATTGTACCAAATTTATCGACCCTGATAGAATGAAAGTCTAAGTCGACCTCGGCAGAATTTGAGCTCAGAAATACCGTTAAACATTTCGGCCGACGCGCTAACGATTCTTCCAGCTCTCCGACTTTTATATCAATATTCCATTCTACTATTAATACAATGCGTAAAATTTGAGAGATTTTGTAAAGTGAATTATAAGCTTGATTGCTAGTTATAAGCTTGATTGCTAGTTATTTTAACGATACAGAACAGGTTAAAACAAAATTGGAAAGAATGCCTCTAAGCATTTTACCTGTTGCGGTAACAATACTTATTTCTGGCAAACGAGTCACTAAAATCTCAGATCACCAGACAAAATACGTTAAGACGGTTAAAAAATATGCACTTGTGCTCGATACCGCGCCCACCGAGAGGGACGTATTTCTTCCTTCAGCCGGACACTGGGTACAAAAAAGCGAAGTGGGTGCCAGTGGATTGGATCAACCCGAGTAGGCAGCTTTTACTCAATTCAGAGAACCCCATGTAATTTGAACTTAGAACGTAACAGACAGATGGAATACCACCTCAAATTTAGTCCAACAAGCAAACCTTTCTTTTTCTTTATTACCCACAAGTGGCTATACATATAGAAGGCAAACAAACAAACGCAAGGCAGCCAGACCTGTCGATTGGATCGATTCCGTACGCGACAGGTACTTGAGTTATCGACCCCAAAAGGATGAAATGTTAAGCCGTCCTCTGCGGAATTTGAGCTCCGGACGTAGCGACAGACGAAATACCGCTAGGGGAACATATGCTAGAACAATGCTGCAATCGCACCTAGGCTCATCTACTTTGGAAGAGAGAGCACACTGAAACAGCTATATACACTACCATCGTGTGACTTACTTCAACTTTCGGATAAAGTCAGAGACTTGGGTGTAACTGTAGACAGAAAAATCAGTTAGAGTGTGCATATCAACAAAAAAGTCTATAGAGCCCGCTGAATGTGCTCATGAAAACTTAGCACGTTTTAATCTAGGGATCATGAAAGGGATCATGAAACGATCATTCTTCTCTTTTCCACTTTCGCCATGTCCCACCACGAATATTGCTGCCCATTGTGGTCCACCTACAAAAAAAGACAAAATGAAAATCGAAGCGCCACAAAGATCAATGATAAAAAAATGGAATGAAGGAACTTGATTATTGGGCTCGACTCAAGCAGATGAAGTTGTATTCCCTGCAACACCGCCGAGAGCGATACATTGTTTGCACCATATGGAAAATATTCCACCAATATTACCCAAATGATATTGGCATTACGTTCACAGTTCACCCAAGACAGGTACTTCGTGCAATGCGACATACAGAAAGATCGAGATCACATCACATAAGAACACTATGATACAATTTCTTCAGAGCAACAGGTTCTGAAATGTTTTAAAGATATCCCCAAAGAAATTAAATTAGAAAAAGACACTGCAACTTTCAAACGGCGTCTGGACAAGTTCCTCCAGGAAATGCCGGCAGCCACCTACACCTGGATATGTCTCAACCAACAACAACTCTCTGCTCGAGTGGTCCTTGGTGTTTCGAAATAACTAATCAAAAGACTTTTCCAGATGGTTCTATTGAGTTAGACATAGCCTAGGCCGATAATGGACAAAGCAAATCCAAGTGATCTAAGTTATATAATTTCTTTATTGCCCAGAAGGGGTAAATATACTGAGGACAAACAAGGACAAACAAGGGAGCCGGACTAGTCGATTAGATCTACCCCACTTTATTTATCGAGCCCGAAAGGATGAAGGGCAGAATAAATATCGCTAAACATTTCGCCCGACGTGGTAATGGTCCTGTCAGCTAGCCGCCTTTATCATGTCCTCAAAATTGTTCCTAAAATAGTGATTTTATTTTTACAATGCAAAGGAACTAATGCATAAAATGTATTGCATCGCAATAGAATATATTTGATCAGAGCCGACGTTATTCTTCTTAACATGATCTTTTCATCATCATTTGCTTAATAGAAAACGGACAGTACACTTAAGATCATTAATTTCATCCGTTTCATTACTTTCGATTTAAACAAGGAACATAATGTTTAGCTTGTGAGACTCAGATTTACGCGAAATAGGATGTCCCATGTGAATAGTGGCATGTAATTTACCCCTCCTTTCGAGACGTAAGTAGCACGCACAATTATATATGAATTCTGAAAGGACGTTGACAACTCATTCAGAAATTAAGGAAAACCTCAAACTTTACTTGGCGTTTTAGTATTAAAATACTCATGATTAAAACACATTTTTTTAAAACGTATATTCATGCGAAAATATTTTTTCTTTCATAAGACTTGAATCGGTTTTTAAGCGGGCGACTTTCCCTACTAATTCATTATAATTATAGTGACTTGAAAGTATGTTTAAGCGGGCGACTTTCTGTACTGATTCACTACAATTATAGTTTCATTTCTCCGCACATTTCTTAGTAAGATTAAACGTGTGAAAACAAAAGTGATAGCTTTATAAAGTTCAGGAAAATTTTCGTAGATTCACACACATGTCCATATGCATACACACACACACACGTATATATATATATTCAATCATACATACACACGCATATTTGAGTGCGTGTTCTTGAATGTGTATTCATGTGCACTTTCAAATGTGTATATGATTATTATTATATTTGTTTTTGGAAATAGTCTGATTATTTAGGGTATATAACTATCTGCAGTGGAATGAAAATTAAGAGCATTGTGGTTTAGATGTATGAATTAAATGCAATGTGTTTTTCGTATAAAATGTGCTCAATTTCAAGCAATAACTACTTGGGCTAGGCCTTTATAAATAGATGTATGTATACATCCTAGTATACCCAAGAAGCAACAGAGTTTCTGAAGATTCCTTTAAGCCCAATATGATACGGAAGTTCCGTAATTTTACATGGTGCACATGAATACAAGATACAATAGTTATTTTTTCTCCAATGAAATTTCATATTATATATATATATATATATATATATATATATATATTCTTTCAATCTTTCTTTCTTTTACGTGTGTCAGTCATTTGACTGTGGCCATGCTGGAGCACCGCCTGTAGTCGAATACATAGACCCCAGAACTTATTCTTTGTAAGCCCAGTACTTATTCCATTGGTCTCTTTTGCCGAAACCCTAAGTGACGGGGAGACACACACACACCAACATCGGTTGTCAAGCGACGGTGGGGGGACAAACACAGACTCAGAAACACATATTAAGTATATATATATATATATATACGACGGGCTTCTTCCAGTTTCCGTTTACCAAATCCACTCACAAGGCTTTGGTCGGCTCGAGGCTATAGTAGAATACACTTGCCCAAGGTGATGTGCAATGAGACTGAACCCGGGACCATGTGGCTGGTAGAAAAACTACGTACCACATTACCACATTAATAAACAGTCACAAGTGCACATTTGATGGACACACGCATACAGTTATTGGGAACTATTCGATGTATTTTAGAGAATTAACTCTAATTTAGATGCGTAGACATGGATGTAAGTGGATCTGTATAAATGCGAACGGCGTCCATTGCACTATCTGGAATGAGATTGATAATCATTAACCTCATTGTGGGACGTGAACATTATGTAACTCTAGGGGTATTAAATATAGTGTGACATCGGCTCACTATAATCGAGAATGAAGTCAATATATTTCATGTATATTTTATTATCTTTGAACACATAACACATATAACTTTCACGAACATCAGAAAATATTTTTCTCTGATAGGCAATTTAATTGCAGAAGAAATACTGATTGCTGTAGACGAAATACGGCCAATCATCTAACTTATCTAGGTCTTGCATACTTGCTGTATTTATGGAAAAATTAGTATGTCGTACATACTAATGAATGGGGAACATTATACTTAAATGTATTTGAAATTGTGAACGTTCCAGTATCATCCTGATAAACTAATCGTGTTTCATGTGCTTTATGCACCAGACAATAGACGCTGGTTAGAAACTGTGAGAATCTTAGACCTATGAAGTACATTTCTCTCTGCTGTTGTTGTTGTAACTATTAGGAATAATCATTCAAAGCCTGTAGATGTCAGTAAATGTCTTCTTACCATTATTTGTTTATCTAATTCTTGATTCCTGTCTTGAAAAATATATATATAACACATCTATTAAAGAATTGCCTCTGCAGTTGATGTTTCATATTTTAAGAATTTTCTTTCTAATTTACAATTCAAAGAGCAATCAATATACGTTACATTTAATTCCGAGCGGAATACGTAAAAAGATTCATTTACGTTTCATAATAAATTCTACTAACTCATAGTCTAGCTACGTAAGTAATATATACGTAAATTTACAAAGTGAAAAGTGAGCAGATTTTGATTGTGACTGCTAAAGAGAATGTATGGATAGACGGTGATGCATGCTAGTTACTTATTATATACTTGATGTGATACGTACATACATGTGCATATTTTATGCGAATTATAAGTGCTTATATATTTTGAATTACTACAGAATATTGCCTATGAATAGCATTGGCAAAATATCGTGCGCATTTTCCTTTCAGTTTACGAAACTGTGTTCTAATGCCGTGGTATAGTTCCTTGAACAACAATTACGAAATGTGCGATGAATGTTAATGTTTTCAAGCACATATTATGGCGTGAATCAAATATTTATATTGTAATATCATAAATGATGTCTTTTTCATACAGCTGTCTTAACATTTAATTTAAAATTCATGAATTCGATTGTTAACAATTCAAAATATTCAAATTTCATTAAAACATCATTCTTTAATATCTTACAAATTATTTCAGGTTTTACATTTAAAAAAAATATGTATTAAGACTTCATAAATTCTTATGATTGATATTAAATATGTCGAAAGCAATTTATTAAGAACCAGAATATTATTCACACTATATTGCAAGCATAAATATTTGATATCAGGTGTCAATTTCTATGTTCAAAATAAATCATAACATATATTATTAAAATTGTGATAATTATAAATAAATCATACAAAGATAATTTCCTTTGCACTATGTTTGTTCTCTTTGCACTTTTGTTTTCAGTGATGTTATTGTCATTCATTATTGCAGTTACAGTTGTAATTATTGCTTCTTTTCATCGATTCAAATGTTTGAGGAAACGGATTTAAAATTCACTGTCGAGTTGTTGTTGAATATTGTTTTTAAGTTCCTTATACATGGATATTGTTGCTCTTCACTCAAGTTTCATTCTTCTCTCATTATTTGTTATTAAGATTAAGTGTGTGCCTAAAGGTAATCTAAAATATGATAACCCTGCTCAGAAGCACATATCAAAAGGTTGCAATTTATTATTTACAGAAATCATAATGGTGAACTCTAAGTTAGGAAATAAGGTTATGTGAAATAAGCGTCATCGTCACATAGATGCAATCGAGGTAATTGTGAAAGAGAAAAATGCTTCAAATTTGTTTGGAAATATTTAGGAAACTCAACAAGACTAGATTAGCTGCGTAATAAGTAGCTTGCCTTCCAAACATGAGTTTTAGTTTCAGTCCCACTGTATGGTACATTCTCCAAATGTTTTCTAATATAGCTTCGGATCGTCCAAAGCCTTCTGATTGGATTTGGTAGACGGAAGCTGAAATAAAAACTAGTCGTATATATATGTATGTGCGTATGTTTGTGTCTGTATTTGTCATCCTAATATCGCTTGACATGAGATGCTTGTATATTTACGTCCCCATTAAGTAGCAGTCCGCAAAAAATAGCCAATAAAATAACTATTCGGCTTACAAAGGATGAAGTCCTAGACTCGATTTTTCGGGTAAAGGTGGTGCCACAGTATGGCTTGAAATGACTGAAACACGTAAAATAATAAAAGAAAAGAAAGGAAAAGAATAAATCAATCATGTAAAGGCGATGTGCAAACAGACACCTTTGTAATCTATGATTCCCATGATACCACTTTCTGGATCACTCAATGTTTCCTATGATGTTCTCAATGTGTTCCTATGATCTGCTTACATGGTAAACAGATTATTTTACAAAGCTTCGGCAAAAGAATAATGGTACACTGATGAGGACTAATCAATCTGAAAACAGCGTTGATATAGCTGTAGCTCGCTTGCCTTAGTGAAAATAGAGTCTATCCCATGCTAGTCGGTAGAAAAAATATCCTCGTGTGGTTAAGAATGATGTGACATATCTAGCAATGCTGGTACACACTAGCACCATTCGTTTACTTCAGTTATGACTAAATAGAGCGGAGCGAATTTGTTTCTTTAGATTTATCATTTTTACCCCACGAAATACATAAAAGGCCTGAAAAGCATACCCCCTCACTATTTCGGATGATATTAACAACATGAACATTCCGAAAGAATTAAAATATATAAACACGAATTTAACTATTCTTACCACAAAAATTGACGAACTATACTACCTTACCCCAAATGACTATGAAAACATTGAGAGCAAACAAGCTTAAAAGAAATTAGTAATAAACAAAGGACCTTTGTACCATGTTAAAAAAAAATTATGGAACAATTTCACAAACAACAACACATATTATACAATACCCGGATCAAATATAGACCAATACCAGCACGTTTCATTAAAAACCGAATTAGCCACATTTGGTCTAAAAACCTAAATACAAGAATATTATCATTTTAGAAAATGATTAAAAATAACAATAAGGTGCAAGTCTATGAAACGTGAATTAACTCTATGCCACTGATCTTGCCGTGCAACTACTAAATTAAACCCATCTCTAACGAACCAGAACAACAGAAAACACCCAGGGAAAAATTAGCAACAGAAAAAAATTTAGACAAAAATTGAACTGTTTAAAATTAGAAGTAATAATCAAATTCATCGATAAAGAGATAAGCACAGAACTAGAATTATACGCCCGTGAACAACACTAAATAAATATGACTAAATTATGGACGGGGGTTTGCGAATCAGAGGAGATTATTTCCTTAACTACTAATCACAATTGAAAAAAGATTACTTTCAGAGAACACTTTTCTGAAGAAATCCAAATCTAACACGCTTACAAACACCAACGAAGAAAAAAAAGAGAATAAAGAAAACCCGCCTTCGAGAGAAAAATCACTTTATTTCCACGCGGCTCCGGAAGGGCTTGGTGGCGAACTCTGCTTTACTTTGCCGCCACAACTTTTTCTCTCTCCTCTCTTTCCAGCTGCATCTAGCAGCTCACCTGCGATGTACCGCTGCCCAGTCCAGGATGAGAACCTATACCCCTAAGAAACCGGGGAAACTATCTCCTGGCGTGCCGCGTGGAAATAAGGTGCTTTTTCGCTCTATAAACACACGCATTTCCCGGTCTGAGCATCGGAACCATGATCCAACGGCCGGGAGTCAGCTACCATAAACACTGGGCCAATGTGCTTCCACCAAAAACCAATAAGCGTACCGCTATATTGTACTATCGACAAACACGCACAGAAATACCCTACCACCAAGAAAATTACCACACCAACCCTACAAATAGAACACCACCCAATAACTCGAAACGCCAAATATAACCACCCAGCATAAGGAACAATAATACATTGCTCTTGGTCATGTATTCCGCAAATATTTATGTTCTGAACAAAGAGAAATCGAAATTACTCTCCGGAAAGTGATTTATCTGGAAAGTATTAAGGAGGAATATATAATTTCTTCAACGTAACATTGCGAATTACTATAGTTTTTTCCACTCACTATATTGTGCATTATAATACTTGTCCAGGAGAATATGTTTGTCACAATATACCTTCTCTTACTGTGAGTAGCGTTGAAACTGTTCAGAGAAATAATGTATACGGCATTTAAACATCAAGTCATTGTTTTCTTGAGCTAGAAATATATTATAGATTTTAAACATTTATTTGCTGACACGAAGTGTAGATGTTATTAGCAGCTTATATTTTATTCAACATGTGTTAACTTTGTTAACATTTTAATTGCTGAATTCTTAACATTTGTTTTCAATAAGGTATTTAGTAGAAGAGAAACGTCATTCGAATCGAAGATGTTATTGTCCATCTTTCTTCTTATTTCAAATATCACGGATCTTAAGCTTCGCTTTTGTCCTCTTAAGGATGACAAAATACAAGGAAAGCATAGACTAAATAAGACAGATTTGTCTGACTATACTTCAACCCCTCGCAAAAATCGATATTTATTCATAATAAAATTTATTTTTCATAAAGCAATTTATTATGCTAAATGTCCAGGAGGAAAATTAATTCAAATTTACGTTGTAAAAATGAATAATACAATAATTTCCATTGTGTTGTACTATTCCCAGGAAATTTGTCAAGCTGCTTAACCTTAGTGTTAATCATGGGAATACAATAGAAGGTCAAATATATTTCTTCAATAAGATTACATTTACTTTAACACCAAGTATATGCATATATCTGTTAACCTTCTCATGCCAAATTTACATTTGTTTATGACGGCTTATATTACTACCAGTATATACTTTGTAAGACTTTCTATCGCTTTTCTCTGAGTTTTTCAATTTTTATCTTTCTTGACTATCAAAACAGTTTATATTAGCACCTGAATTATATCGTGTTACATTTTTCCACTTTAAAACTGCAACAGTTATATATTTGTTGTAGAGAATACAGATTTATTAATTAAGGAATATAAAGATAACTTGTGCGGTGTAGATGTTCGAGATTAGCATTATGATAATCTAATTCAAAAAAATATAGACCACGCATTACTGCCTAAATAAATATAATATAATTTATTTTCTGTTGAATAAATTACATTATTTATAATTAAAAGGATTAGAAAGAACGAGGCGTATTAGTACAATAAATCACTTCATGCAATAACTTGACTTTATGTTTTTTGTAAATTTCATCACTCATGTTTATTTCTTTTCTTTTATCATTTCACGTGTTTCAGTCATTTGACCATGACAGAGAACTAGAGAAAAATTGGAGCGTTAGAACAAGTAAACACACACACACACACACACACACACGCATATATATATATATATATA
>JACXVO010046417.1:998269-1009509 GCA_015501135.1 Hapalochlaena maculosa
TAGATAGATAGATAGATAGATAGATGGTTACTTTTTAAATTATTTTTAGAAGATGCGACACGACAATTAAATCTGTTGAATATTTACTTTCGTAAGAAGTATATCACATATTATTGAGTAGGCAACACTTTTTGAGAAAATATAATTTTCCAGAAACATAATCTAGACTTACTTATGTATACACAATTTATCACCGCTTAGAAACGAATAGTTATGGTTTCATTGTTGGATTCTATGACATAGTACTAATTCTTATAACTACTTAAGACGATTAGAATTTATAACGTTGCTCTGAGTTATTCTAGCTACGAAGAGATTAAATTTCAGTCCAGAAGCCTTGTAGTTGTTACATACACTGAAGATAAAATAAGTTAACCTTTCTGTTTTAATGTAAGTTAACGTTTTATCCTAAACATTATTGTTTCATTGTCCTAAAATACATTGTACGCGAACATAACGTATGCACGATAAACATTTATCGGTGGTTTTTAAACATATTTATCAATTGCTCATTTTTCTTATCGGAGTTCAAATGACTGAGACCGACAATATACCTATAAGTTTCATAATTGGATCTGTTGTATCTATAAATATTTGTCTCTCGAAAATAGATTTGAAATTTAAATTTAAAATTAAACGTGAAGTTGAGTGGTAAGTAGCTTTCTTCCACGATCCATGATTGCAGGTACGGTCTCTCTGTTCGAAGACATGCTGGTCGATGTGGGAAAGGAAAACTGGAAGAAACCTGAATATGAATGTATATATATATATATATATATATATATATATATATATATATATATATATATATATATATATATATATATATATATATATATATATATATATGCATGCGTGTGTGTGCGTGTTTGCGGGTCTATGTGTTTGTTTCTTTGCGTGTCTGCATTTGTCATTACCCGATCGATTTACAAGGGATCCCGCTGCGATTGCGTCTCCGTCACTTTGCTGTTCATTAAAGGTCCCCATTCTCTCCATCAATATTTTGTTAAATTGGACAACTTCCACACAAAGAGCATGCTTCAAATAGCTCAATATACGAGATTTATTATCATACACACGTGACATAAGGGTTCACAATTAGAATAATCAGACTTCGACAAATCCAGGGATCAGGGAGGTTTTCGTAAAAGAGGGGTTTTCGTAAAAGAGGCAGTCACCGAAGACAGGTCTCAAAACGTCAATCGCTAATTTGGCTGTATTGGCTGTTGCCAAATCCTACTGAAACGTCGTATGGTTATGCGTTTTCATCGTATTTCTGGAACAAATGCGTTGTTTACCATGTTAATGTAACGCTCTGATTTCACAGAAACTGCATTTCCATTGTTGTTTTCGAATAAGTAAAGACTAATTACGTCACTATTTGCAATACCACGCCAAACTTCCACTATAATTAAGACGTGGCGGATAAAATTTAGCTAACGAATGAATGAACTTCGTGCAAACAGGAAAAACGTTTGTCGCTTACTTCAAAACTTTGATGTAGACTCCGAAGACAAATTAATTAAAGGATGATATGAAGCATTGTTTTGTGGTCGAAATCGTATATGAGATATTCAACATGGATTGGTTTTTAACCTGTGCGGAGGATATGACCGAACGTATGGGAAGATAGCAGCCAATCTAATCATTGCATTCCCTTCAAAACATTTGTGCCCAACCTATTATTTATTAATCTTTCAATGTATTATTTATTTTAACGTATATTCGGTTAAACAGTGATTTTCAATTTCATCATCATTAATTAACCGATATCTTCATTAAGGCGGTGAGTTGGCAGAAACATTAACGCATCGTTGAGTGAGCTTTCCTTGAATTAATATTGTATGTTGAATGTTTATATGTTGAAATGATTTGTGTTGAATTGTCGTAATGTTTTCGGAGAATGTTTTTGTTCTTTCACTATGGATGTGTGCATTAGTTTTAATTTACGTTTGGAGTGTGCGCACGAAACTGTTAACAACACATACCAGTGCTTCTTATGCAACGGCTGCACCCGTAAGCAGTGTGTCGAAGCAATCTTTGGAGGTGAAGAAAATTACTTTAGTTAGGAATGAGGTCGAAAGGGTGAAACATTTAATGTTAAACAAAGGGAATAAGTTTTTATTAAAACAAGAATGTGACAGAGTATGTACCGCGAAGAACGGTCCAATTTCGAAACTTCAATACCACCACAAAAAAGATTGATATTTCTTCAGCTAATAAACTTACACGATTTTTTTTTAACGTAATACAGACATAATTGTATTCATATTAAGAACGAAAATATTCAGTACCATAGAAGCGCAGTTTAATAGTGAGAAAATAACAAAATAGTATGCACTCAACAATTCGAATTCAGAAAAGTGGTAACTTTTCCTCGTTTATAACCGTCACCGAATCGTAAGAATTAAAATTGGCGGAATTCATTACGATATACAAGCTGGTGAGTTATTGCCGCTCTACAAAAAAAAAAAAATTCAATTGGAATTTAAGTTCGTGATTTAAAATGGAGCAGTAGTTCTAAGTTTGTGGAGATACGGTGTGGAAACGTACCTCTCAATTAATGATCGGGATTATAAAGAATTGCCTCAAGTCATCGTTTGTAACGCGCAAAAAATAAGCGATGTGACTGAAGGTGGCTCCCATTCTGTTACAGATGTCACAAAACGGGGCACGTCCGTAAGCACAACGATTCGACAATCGTATACGCTGAGGATGTCAGAGGATGGGGGAAGAGGAGCCTCGGGAACAGATAAGGAAACAGAAGGATAAAGAGAGGGAAAATAGAAAAAGAGAAGTTGAGGCAAGTTCCGTTAAAGGAAAAACAAAGAAAAGGTGAAGGAACATGCTGTAGAGATGGAGCAGAGCAAATAACAGAAACAGAAATGGGGGAACCATATATAGTACCAGAAAAAACAACCAAAAGTGGAGGGTGGGTCTGAAAAGGAAGAAATGGATCAGGAACAGGAGTGGATGGAGGAGAAGGAGGAGGAGGAGGAGGAAAGCGACGACGCAGAAGATGAAACACAACTGGGGTATGCGGTAAAATATTATGTAGAATCGGAGGTAGATGAATTCCTAAAAGTCTATACACAACACAAGGTAGACTTTAAATAACCAACATTTAGAACCGAAAAGGAAAAGACAACAAAACAAGACAGAAATGATTTTGATAAAATTATGAATGTTTTTAAATATGAACAATACATAGCGACGATATTGATTGACCAGAATGAGGCACACGAAAGAGTGATCAGTGAAAGTATGTAGCACGGTTCGGCCCGGAAACGTCCTGTCGAATTTCCTAAAATGTTTGAAAGATACGAAGTGAGTTTCGGGTAAGGATGGGCTATCTGTCGTCCATCTTCATTGTATAAAATCATTCGCAGTAATTTATGTTAGATGTGGTGTTATGTCTGCCCTTGTACTCTCCCGTCTATGTACAACTCTTTGTGGGTAATAAGGTAATGATAAACGTCTGCACGTCGGGTCAAATTTTAAGCGGTATTTCGTCTGTCACTACGTTCTCAGATCAAATTCCGCTGAGGTAGACTTAGCATTTCAGACTTTCGGGTCCATAAGTTAAGTACCAGTCACCTACTGAGGTCAAAACCATCGAATTACCCGGATACAATGGCAGTCCTTATTTGGCCACAATATGTATATCCTTTTGTAGGTAATAAAGAGAAACAAACGCTAGCACGATGGGCGAAATGTTTAGCGGTATTTCGGCTGTTGCATCGGTTCGGGTTATAATTCCGGTTGGTGTCGACTTGGCATTTCAAGATTTCGTAGTCGATAAATTAAGTACCATTCGTGTACTGTGTTCGATCGAATTGACTGCCCGTCCCTTTTTGTCCTTGTTTATCCACTGTACGTATAGACTCATGCGAGTAACGATAAAAATGAAAGCTTAGCACGTCGGTTGAATTGTTCAGTGGTAATTCGTTTCACTCTACTTTCTGGGATCAGATTCTCACAATATTGCCTTCATCTTTTCGGGGTCAATAAATTAGTTACCAGTTTGTTACTGATGACGATATAATCGACGGGTCCCCTTCCTTAAAATTTGCATATTTCACACTCCCGCTAAGACACACACATAAAAACAGGCGGATTGTACTCGCACATACATATATACATACATACATACAGATACATACACATATCTACATATAATCTAACGGTTATATACACACACTTCACACATTCATACACACACATACAAATACATGAAAATATT
The DNA here is from genome assembly GCA_015501135.1 of Hapalochlaena maculosa. Lineage (NCBI taxonomy): Eukaryota > Metazoa > Mollusca > Cephalopoda > Octopoda > Octopodidae > Hapalochlaena > Hapalochlaena maculosa. The sequence continues at coordinate 1,002,513 of JACXVO010046417.1, forward strand.
CTACAGAATAGCACAGTATGGCACATATATACACACCCCTTACTCATGCTCACACACATACGTGCACGTACATCCATTTATACATAGTCTACTGACAACTAGCCACTAAACTACTTGCCATCAGATTTTACCTCACACATACACAAACAAACACTAACACATCGTGAACATCATATCTGCACATACGTATAGATATCTACTGTAGGTGTTACGTTTTCTGGTAGAACCCGTTGTATAATTAATGAGAATCATCTCGTAAAATAAAGAAATAAAAAATATTTATAAAAATTATTGATTCTGTACTGGATTTTACTTGCAAAGTCTTCTGGTTTTTCCTTAGCACGTTTTCTTCAAAGATTTAATTCACATGATTCCACTTTAATGTACATCATATATATCGAATTGGTTGCATCATCAGGCTGTTCTGTTCTCGTTAATATCTCAATTCTCTGAGCTGAAATTAATTGCAGCAAACCATAATTGGAAGGATGCATTGGACGCATGCATATTACTATTTAACAATCCTTCCTTTCCATGAAGTTTTTCTCTCGACGCTCTTAAGGGACCAATTAAAATTTTAAACAAATGCATGTATAAGCAGTGTAATAAGTATTTGTACATCCACAGACCTACATCAATTGTCACACAAACACACAAATATATACGTGGACACAGGAGACACATTCATGTACATGGATTAATAATATCAGGTGAGGAAGACAGACGGAAACTGGAAGAAGCCCGTCGTATATACATGTATATATATATATATATATATTCCTTCTGTGTGTTTCTGTGTCTGTGTTTGTCCCCCCACCATCGCTTGACAGCCGATGCTGGTGTGTTTTTGTCTCCGTCACGTAGCGGTTCGGCAAAAGAGACCGATAGAATAAGTACTGGGCTTACAAAAGAATAAGTTCTGGGGTGGATGTGTTCGACTAAAGGTGGTGCTCCAGCATGATCGCAGTCAAATGACTGAAACAATTAAAATAATACTATATTATAATACATGATAATATATAATATATGATAATATATTATAAGAATACAGTGAAGGCAACATATTTGGAAGGCAAGCCTCATTCCCATAATAAAAAACACATGTTTATACAGATGAAAAACTTTAAAAAATATTGAAAGAAGAAAAGCATACCTGCCCGCAAAACATTACCATGCAAATCAGCATATAACCCCAGAAACAAAAAGCATTCAACATAATCACATAAAGGATACCAAAGCTATAAAAATACCTAAAATAGAAAATAATTGTGCACAGTTTTTAAATGGTCCATAGCAATAAAATAATAACCGAATAAAATAGTAACACATGCTAAAGTACTCCCAACCACAAGGAACGCAAGTGTGAGAATATATAAGCGATCAAACGGTGGATCATACCGCAAGCATTTTCGGAGTACTCGGATTCCACTTCAAACATTAAAAAAGAGACAATATTTTACAATAAAACTATACTTCACTTGTGCATCGGAACATCAAATCTAAGTCATCAGATATGCAGGAGGTCGAATTACAAGAAACTCTATTTGCTAACGATGCAATAAATAGCCCACCCATGATAACGCTAAATATATCTTAGCCAATATTTTGAGTTAAGTGGTAAGCTCTTAAACTCCTAATTATACACATGCTCTTTATACAAATATACCGACAGGACCCCTACACATGCGTGTCTATATAAACAAATTTGCTTTTTATTCACAAATTTAAGTCTCAACAGAACATAACTTGATAAACTTTCCATATAACCGAAACACTAAACTAAGAAATATATACATTTTTTTAAATGTAATATATTTTATGAATAGACATTTGTACTTATCTAGTAATATGCTAGTTTTGAACGTTAAATTATCATGGAATAATAGTGAGCATCATTCAAAAAGAAAGAGTTTTCTCCCCGACAAGAAAAAAAAAATAAACAGACAAAGCTCTGAGATGCCAAAATTTGATGACCAGCTTCCTCGAAATCGGTGGTCTATCATCTTACTGATTTTGTTTTAAAATATCTCTTTGTTTTAACACGATATAACTTTTGACGATGAAAATAATATGAGGATTCCTTATTATTATGCATTTCCCCTGCGCGATTTTTTAATGTTTCTGATTTGCATGAATTATTTGTGAAATACAGTAACCAATAACCTATCTTCTTCGAATGAAGCTTCAACTAATTACGGGGTTATAATCATACAATCTTCACGACCATGAACATCATTACAAGTTTAATTTTTACTTTTTCTTTTTAGTCAATTACTTGTTTTAGCGATTTCACTGCGGGCATTCTGGTCCCCCACGTTAGGTCGAGCAAATCGACTCCGAGACTAGTATTTATTCTGAAGGTAAAAATACTGAAGACAATTACATAATCTTAGGTTACATGTAGAGGTGGCTACATGGTACGTAGCTCTCTTACCTCACTTTTCAATGGATTTGTTGCTCTTGGCTTCTGTCTTGATACTGTTTGTCCTGGTCAATTTTAATGCTGTTTTTTTTTGCAAGCGAAGCAGCTAACAGTTTCCGTTCTAATGCCATAAACAATTGGAATATTTCGATTGGGAAGGGGATAAAAACATTTTCTAACACAGAGGGCAGTTTTCGGCATTTCGAGAAAGTGCATATTTCTGTTGAGATCATCCACCGACATCAACCATTTAAATGTGATCTCTGACACGTGACAAAAGGAAACAATGTAAGTAATAAAGCTTCGAAAGTGCAAATATATGCAGGTTATCGTATGAAATTGGGGATGGATGGACGAGTTTCAGATAACATTCGTTTTTGGTAGAACCACGGTACCGAACAATAACTGCATTTAAGTGCCCAACAACTATGCTTTATGAAATATGCCTTATAGAATTATCTCTGCCTTTTCATACAGAGATAGCTGGTGGCAGTAAACTGTAGTTATGTTTTCGTATTTATGAAATGGCATAGATTATTTTATAAGCAAGATGAAAAAAAAACAATCGTATTTCATCAACACAACTTCAATATAGGCCCTACATGACATATTTCCATTAAAAAATATACTTTGGTGAAGTATATTTCATAAAGCATATATGTTAGGGCACTAAAATGCAGTTTTGATGTTGTACCAATAAAGGATGTTAGGGGGTAAATTGAAGTTGTGTTGATGAAATACGATTGTTTTTTACCCCACAAGGAATAAACTCACTCCCCTGTATTTAATAGCCGATATAAGTTTTTCAGCTGCAGACATCATCACTGCAATAAAAGAATCAAGAATCCTATTGCAATATGTCCAGCTTGATCCTCCGTTTATGTCTTGTTTTAATTGTATCTCATTTAAACAATCATTATAGATTTTCGTTGCTTTCATGCTATATACCGAAGCACTTCATAGTCCAGCCTGTTAATCCGGTCTTCATAGATTAAAATAAGTTTCTTGCAGTAAATAATCCCCCAATCTCACTCAGCTCCCATATCATTAAATTGTTCGAACGAGTGATGAAATCGAGGATAAATGGATTCCTGGAGAGTTACAGCCTACTACACCCTAACCAATGTGGTTTTTCGGCTATTAAATACAGGGGAGTGAATTTATTCAAAGCCCTTGTGTCATTATCAGTAAAGTCACTAAAATCAGTGCTATATTGTTTCTGTAGTGTCTCAGACATTATGTCAGCAACATTGTAGAGGGTGCCTTTATCATACACTAGAGGGTCAGTTGGTCCTAGTTTTGTTGGCGCATGAGTAAACTTCTTTGGGTCAGTTTTTATTTTTTTCTATTACCCAATTTTCTTCTGCAGGCCTTTGGTTCTCTATATACAATTTCATTTTAATCTGCAAGTTGTATTAATCCAATTCCAGATATCATATCAGTGATAGCTGCAGTCGATGTTAATTATAGTTTAGTTGGTCCTTTATCCGGTTTAATCTTTTTATCCTACCCATGATTTTCTTCTTTTCCTTTGAGAGTCTATTCCTAAGGGAAGGTGTGACCTTCGCAGGAGCGTATTGTATACATGTGTAAGTAACAGTGTTCAAAAACCGTTGCCATACCGATTTATTATCATACAAACTGCGAGTGAAAACCAGTTAATGCGAATCAGATCTTTTCTAATTTTGCCCTAGTTTGTATTGTGGACATTTACTATAGAGAGAACGGTTGATTTTTATTTGGTATATTGGCAGTGGAAGCCGTAGAACATTAAGTCATGGTTAGAGAGGAAGGTTTTCTACCCGAAAATGTATCCTTCGAGTTATCATGGTTTGCAAATATCAGGTACAATGTGTTTCTTGTCATTTCTTGTTGGCTCGGGTAAAATTTAGGTGAGGAAAAGTTCATGAAGCAAATTAAAGCGGACAGCTATTGGAGATCTATCTGGCGTAGAGATGCAGGTCCCTAGCTTCAAATTGTTCACATAGAAGATATTGAAGTTACTTATCATAATTATGTTTCCAGGTTTGTGTTTGCGGATGAATAATCTGACTTTGAGGAGGCATACTTCAAAATATGACAAAGGTGTTTGAGTAGCCGTTTAGAGAACTATTACGGTAGTACCATTGGTCCTGATTTTCAGTAATACATATTCACTGTAGACATTGAAGAACACGTTATTGGTGCCTAGGAATCATGGAAAAAGATAGCAGCCCATCTTTTATTTCGCCGTGTGTGATTTATACCAACGAGAGGAAAAAACTTTTTATTATCATATTGGAAATCATGAGTAAGTAGTTTAGAGTTGTTACCGCGTGGATGGAGTAGGAGATGTTATGTGGCGTCACTTCAAGCCGATTTTCTAAGTAACACGTTTTCCATTTCTGGATCTTGACTGATGACTTCATGCCGTGTATATTTAGAAACAATGTGGAAAAGAGAGTGGGTTGTCTCCGATATTCTAAAACCTTTGTTTTTATGATTTACATTGGCTAGTACCAACATTGGGGACAAAACGTGTGCGGCGTTGGATGTAGAGGATCATGTGTTAGATGTTGAGTTTTGGTGTGGGTGCTGTTCATTGGATCTGACTACTGAGTTTGGCTTTCATATTTTGCAGGAATGTTATTAAATAGAAAAGAGAATCTATGTCACCGGATTTGATTTTGTCTCCAACGGTGGTTGTTATGTGGAGAATCGCTGAGTGGTGTTTTTCTTGCAGTACCGTGGTATTTATGTTTTGTTCATTTTTCCCTCCTTTATGTGGTGGTGGTTGCATTTGATGTTCAAAAATAACATAACGGTCAATTGAGATCGGCAGAATTTATGATGGAATAAAACACAGATAGCTATGTTAGTGGGAAAGCATTCGTCGCGCAAATGAGGGTGGCATTTTCCATTTAGGCCGTATGCACTTTATGATTTTACAACCTATTCTTAGATTGCTATGTGAGCTGGACCTTTTACTTGTGAAGGGGGTGAATTCTAAACTGTTTGTGTTATATGATTGATTGACTTTAATTGACTTTAATGGTGAAAGATCAGCTGGGACTGGAGAGGTGCAAGGGGAGAATGTTTGATTTTGAACACAAGACGAAACGATAGTAGTGTCATTCGTACTTGAGTTCATTAGTAATGCTTTGATTGCGGATTAAAGAGGAAGTACGAGTGGTTGGGATTGAAGTGCCACTGCTAGAGTAGACTAGAATGTTTGACTTTGGCTACCAAGAGCAATAGCTGCCGAAGTGGATGTAGAAGTGGAGGTGAGAGAAGAGAATAAGTTTAAGGAGGGGAAGAAGTGGAGACGGAAGTAGTAGTAACAGAATTGCTGAAGATGTTTAAACCCCTTCATGGCCATGAGCCAATACTCTGGTTAAGTTTCATTGATGACGTCTTTTTAGTCTGGGAAGGATCACAGGATAGCTTAAAGGAATTCTTGCATTTCTGTGACTGTTATGCTGAAAACTATGGCTTCCAATGCAACATACGATTTACGTCTACTTTTTCAAAAAGTAGCGCTGAACTTTTGGACAAAAAGATCAAGTTTTCTGGAGACAGAATAGTGACAGAAATATTTTGTAAACCAACGTCATCCCACATTTATCTCCACCGCCGCTCAGATCAAACACATCATATCATTCGGTCAAATCCAATATGCCAATTTTTGAGGATACGACCGATTTGTACTGACTTACGGGATTTCTGGAAACATGCAAATAATTTCATAAAACATAATATTACACCCGGCTAGAGTGAATCACGTTTAAAGTAAATGTCCGGTGAAATAGCTAATATTGGCAGTGATGATCAACCCTTCACACGTAATCTTAGGAAACCTAGTACTGTAGAAGGGAAGATTCCTTTAGTGATTAACTTGAACCAACAGTTCTCTGGATTATCTAAAGTATTGCATCATAGTTAACAACATGTAGCGAATAAGTATCCCCGCTTCAAGTAGAGTTTTCCTGAGCCACCCATTATAGCATTTCGAAGAAACAAAAACTTAAGGGAATTGCTTACCGCGTTTTCGGATTCCACGACAACAAAGATTGGTGTATCTACGCGCTGTACCTTGAAAAACAACCACAGGTGGGTGAAGCCCTTTTCTTTGTGCAACAGAATGTTTAAGTTGAATTCCATCAGAAATCATAACATAAATGTTATGATTTATACAGTGGGTAGGACTTGTAGAGATTCCCACCTAGTGTATGCTGCAGAATGCACCAGGCAGTATCATATTTATGTTGGTTGTACAGCAGAGTCTTTGAACAACAGGTTTAATGTAAAACATTGAAATATTAACTCGACTGAACTTATCGAACATTTTGTTTCTAAAGGCTGCGATTTTAAGAAGGATTTTAAGGTGCATATTCTCAAAATATATTCTGAATTTTGTCCATTCCCCTTCTCAAAATGTACGAGGAGAAATATGTTTGCAGTTTGTTGGCATCGCGTCATGGGATTAGGAACAAGATGACGGAGAAATATCATCAAATATACGCAAAACTGTTTGATTAGATAGTCTCTTTTTTCTTTCTCTTTTTTCAGCTTTCTTTTCGTTTCGTCTGTTCTGTT
>JACXVO010046461.1:849124-864973 GCA_015501135.1 Hapalochlaena maculosa
CAACCACTCCGAGAGTGTGGGGTGTTTTTACGTGTGCCATTTGCGTGACATGGTTTTGGTGCTTTAATGTGCCACCCACACGTGCGCTATTCGCGTGACACAGGGTTTTGGTGCTTTAACGTGCCACCCACACAAGCGCCATTCATTGGCACAGGGTTTTCAGTGATTTTACGTGCCACCCACACGGATTCCCGTTGCCGGGCACCTGCAGCCATTCCACCCGGTGTGTACTGCTACTGTATGCCTATATGTGTAATATATATATTCATGTACATGCATCATCATATCATCATCACTTAACAGCTGTTTTCCATGCTGGCATGGGTTGGACAGTTTGACTGAGGTCCAGTGAGCTAGGTTCAGTCTGGTCTGGAAATGTTTCTACAGTTGATGCCCTTCCTAATGCCAACTACTCTGAAAGTGTAGTGGGTACAATTTATGTGCCACCAGCACAGGAGCCAGTCGAAAGGTAACTGGCATTGGCCACGCTCAAATGGTATGTATTACATGCATGTCACAAGTATGGTAACCAGTTAGCCTGGCCTGGTATTGGTCGTGGTCAAATGGCGCTTTTCTTGTGTCACATCCACTAAGCTATGCCTTTTGCTTTACTTAACTCAACAGGTCTTCTCAAGCATACATTTATATTTAAGCCTCTTCAATCCATGGGAATGATTTAAGGAGTTGGCTATTTGTAGCAGATGTAGTGACCATATAAGTGCTTCCCTTTGCTTGTTTTGCAACTGCATCCAACCTCTTAACACTAACCGTATCAAGTTGTGACTAAAGAATAAATGTAGACTACTGATTGGATTATGTAGCTTCTCTTCTATTCTAGATAACATTTGCATCACTTAAAATGCACAACTGCAGTTTATCTTCTGTTGCTTGTTTTAATCTGGATTGACCTCTGATGTGTATGGTGCAGCACTTTGGCAATAAGTATTTTGGCTGCTAAAGTATTCCAGTAAGGGAGTCTCTTGGTTGCTCAGCCCAAATGAAAGTGCAACAAGTTTTAACCATCTAGCATTCAGATTACTTTGTCAAATGTATTTTTTATTTATTCACATCGTTTCGAATTAATCTCAGTTATCTTGTAATGTCATTTTTAAAATTGACAACTATGTTTGATATCTTGGTTACAATTTAGGTGTTAGAGGCCAGATCTGGCCAGTTTGAACATAAATCAGGTAGAATAATTTGGCTGGATATGGCTGGTTTAAACACTAAAGGGTTAAAGGAATAACTAAACTTTGTGCTAGAAATAACTAAATTTCCCACAACTGCATCTTATTGGTGTTTATGAGGAAAGATAGCATTGCTTTGATACACTGTCAGAGAATGCAAAAGACAGGATGGACATGGCTGGAACCGTTTTGATTACATTGTGTGTATGACAGAGTTCACTTGGAACAAAATGATTCCAATCTTCTTTGGTCGTCCCTTGTTTCATAATGGTGTTTGTATTTAATTTGGTTGTAGAATTACTTTAAATTCATCCCTTTGTGTGACAAATTTAATAATTTGCCCTCAGTTTTTAATGACTTTTACAGAACTGATTAAAGGTTGGTGGCTATGGGGTGAGGGGGCAGTTGCTTAGCTCCAGTCCAACTCTTGATCTAGAAGACCTATGACCAAAAGCCAATCTAATCTCTTCTACATTTTCATGCATTATCTAAGATGACCTAGTCTTCTGTAAGATAATTGTGAGTTGGCTGCTTTTCTAGCTGAACAAGTCACTGTGTAGAGAATCTGAAGGTTAAACAGACCTTATGGATTATAAAGCATTTCTCCCTCCTAATCTAAAAAAAAAACCATGTTATATTTTCCGTGTAATGGGTTTGCCCTTGCAATTTCTGCTTCCCGACAATAATTAACTGGTAAATCCTCTAACAACTGGTTTAAAAAAAAAAGGTACTTTTAATTTTGCCTTTCAATGTTTCCACTTTAAATTAAGGATGTTTTAAGGGCCTTTAAATTTAGTATAAATGTATTTCAGTTAATGTGTAAAACCAGAAAGGTAACATTTGATTAAAAAGAAAAAAAAAAGTTCTGTTCTTCGTTATCAAGAAACTTTGATTTATTTTAACCTCTGATCAATTTTCTTGATTGAGCAAGACTACGCATTCAAACTGTGACCATATAGTCTTTAGTTTCCTCTAATGGTTATGGCTAGGGTCATATTTATCTGGTTCTTTCTTAATCCTTTAGTTACCAACCCACCTGAGCCCTATCTCTGTAGTACAAATGCCTTATTTTCATAAGATTTGAATTCTAAATTCTTCTGTTATATTTAAATTAATTGAAAGAAACACAGGGCATCTCAACATAAATGCAATAACCAGAGTTTTAAGATGGCAGTTTTTTTTTTTTTAAGGGAAGCATGCTTGCTATTTATAGATACTTCCTCATTGGTTCATCTGTGAACTTTGTACAAGCCTCTGCTGCTAGGATTCCAAACACTCAAACTAGAAACTTGTGATAGTATCTAATTGATGAAGGCCAACATAATTATTTTTTCCATGAACCAAGAGTATGGTAAGAAGTATACTAAAAAAATAAGTTCTGAATTAAATTGTACATGTAAAATTAAAGGACCCAGGGTGTGGTTTGAGAGGAGCAGTAGTTAATTCTAACATTTTGATCTGCTGCTAGACATAGCAATTCCTTGGTTAGCCATTAAATCAAGCTCTAACCCTTTGAATTTGCATTATTCTGTCAAATGTAATGCACAGCTTTGAGGTTCTAATGATGTGATTAGTTAAGATTGACATTGTCAGGTAGGTATAAAAGGCCAGATCTGACTAATTTGAACACAAAACCAGTATTTTGGTTGGATATGGCTAAAGGGTGAAAAAAGCCCAACTGGAATGCCCTTAGTTATAAACTGTGGGACTTCCTGAATGGTATGCTTGATTAGTGCATTCTGCTTGTCATGTTTTGAAAAAGGTTGCCCATGCTGGCTTTTAGTTCATTTTACTTAATCCACGACTGTACCACCACAGCTTACTTATCCGTTCTGGTTACAGTCCACTGAGAGTCTTAAAAAAAACAACTTTCAGGGTTAAAGAGAGCTGGACTGAAGACTGTACTAATTATTGTGGAAGGCTGTTGGATTTGGCAAAAGTGTTTCAAGCCTAATTATTCTATCTTGTTTTATATTCAGATCAACAGATCCAGCCTCTCACACCTACTTTATTTACAATGTCATTCTAAAACAATCATATCGAAATCTTGAAGTTAAGAGATAATATATGATTAGTTGAAAACAATGAGAGATAAGCATTATATTTGACAGTAATCCGAGTGATAATGGATTAGGGCACTAATTGATATTTGGTGCAATTTTATCAGAACAAATATAACTTTTGATGAACAACAGAGCCTCTAAGAAAGAACTAAAATTTTTCTCAAATCGCTTCCTACCATCTTTAAAAAAAAAAGCACATAGGGAAAAGCAAGACGAGTCACACTTGAAGTGGCTTTGATCACGAATCGGGTCTATCAAGTTGCAAATTGACAATCATCAAGCCAACAAGAAAACAACTCTTTGGCAGTAATTTGTCTGCTATGCTTGAAATAGCAGCCAAATTACTCTTTAAAAACCTGGGACAACATATTGGGCACTATATTCCTACATACACAATATGGGATGTTTGTCTAAACACATTTGATCATGGAGGTAGCTGTTCAGTTGGCTTGCAGTTAAACAATTCTATTATTTAGATAACATTTTTGTTGTAATTATTCAAAATGTTTTTGGTTTTTGACTGTTTCATCTGTATCTTCTATCTGATTTAGGTTATGAGTAATGTCTGATTGGAATATTAGAATCTGATGGGATTTAATAGTATGGTATGGCCAAATAGGAGGGAAGAAGTCTGCTTTGCGATCAAAGTCTGGAATTTGATCCCAGGGTATCTTGGGCAAGAGTCTCTTGCCAGATTGGAAACTACAAAGAAATGTCAGATGGACTGTATCTAATTCAGTGGAACACTTGCACAGTAATACATTGATTTATCCGGATTATTTAAAAATTTTTTACTTGTTTCAGTCATTAGACTGTCTATGCTGGGGCACCACTTTGAATCCTTAATCCAATGGATTGGCCCCTCTATCTATTTTTTACTTATTCTATTGGTTTCCTTTCCGAACCAGTAATCTATGGGGATGTAAACACACATGATGGGCTGCTTTCAGTTTCCATCCAGCTTTGTTCGGCCTGAGGCACTTGTCCAAGATACCTCACATTGAAATTGAATTCTGAACTATGTGGTTGGGAAGCAAGCTTCTCACCACATGCTTACGTCTGTTAATAATTCAAACACGTCTCACTTCAGTGAGTAGGTAAATCAGATGATTGTCAGAATCTGTTGAAATCCTTGGTGGTTGTATATGTTTAAGCCTAGTCTACCCTAAATGAACAAACTTTGCAACACGTTCCACCACTCTCTCCATCTGGTCTTTTGTTTAGTATATTGTACAACTACTGTAATATGAGGGTTGGATATGGCTTAAATCAGGGGTCTCCAAAGTGGTTGATATTGACCCCTGGGGGTCGATGGGACTATTCAAAGGGTCAATAAATGCACATCTGCTTAATGTATTTTATCTTCTTGTACATGCCTGGGAGTTGATGGTCTAAAAAGTTAGGGGACCCCTGGCTTAAATGCTTAATCCATTAGTATTTAAGCTGGCCATATGAAGCTCAATCAAATATTCTATTTTCAGTTCAAACTGGCCAGATGCAGCTTATCTCACCTGCTTAACCATGTCATTACAGAAGTATGCAATCACATTGTTGAAATTTTGAAGTTGTGAGATAATACCTGATTAATTCAAAAAACAATGTGAATAAATGTGTTACTTTTGACAGGGTAATCTGAATGCTAAAGGGTTCAGGGTTAAAGTAGCTCTTGAAACTTTATCTCAAGGCAGGTTTGCATGGTCATGGAGATAGTTTCTTTGCATTGACAGAAATATGCAATAGTGAAAAAACTGTTTCTGGGGAAAATTCTTTTGTTTGGAATCATTAGCATTGTCTTATATCTCCTGTCATGTTTTCCCGACTCCCTATTCATCGTGGATGCTCTGTGACTCTTGGAACTTTGTAAATGGCATACCTTACAAAAAATTGCCTTGACTATTTTTAGTAATGTGACCCTGTTGATAATGAGCCATGTTGTGCAACCCATTTCTCAGAAAAGATTGTTTATGCCGGTTATGTATTAATAATAGATTTTCTTGACATTGTCATGCTTTGTCATTGCTGGCTTCTTGAATTTATTTTACTGTTTTTGCAGAGAGTTTGATTAAATCCTAACACTGGTTTTAGTATGGTTTACATTTGGTGGATATTGTTGTTAGCAATGAACTTCTGGTCCTGTGTCAGGAGGAGAGGAATTGAGACATTAATTAACTAGCAAAGTTATTCATCAAGTTTAACCATCTACAAATTAACATGCAAAATATTCAGCAGCTAATTGGATTTAAATCTGAAAATATATAAATCTTGCTGATAATTTGTCTGGATTAGCGTCTTGTTAAATTGATAAAGCACCTTTATTTTCAAAGCTTCACCACTTTGGCTTCACTCATGGAAACTGCTGTAATAGACATTTGGAACTGGTTATCATATAATTTTGGAGTTAATCCTGGTAGTAGATGGAAACTATGTTGAAACTTGTTGAAGAGATTGTTCCAGTTATTGGGTGAAAAGGTTAACCTGTCGGTCAGTTTAATGCAGGGATCTCAAGTGGCCAGTATTGACCCTTGGGAGTCGATAGGACTATTCTAGGAGTTGGTAAAAGTACACCTTATGTATCTTATACATGCCTAGGGGTCAATGAAGGGGGTCAGATTCCACGAAGGAGTCAATGATCTACAAAGTTTGAGGTCTCCTGGTTTAACATTTTTATTTGGTCCTTGGAATCCTTTAAGTTTCTGGTCTGGGGAATAAAATTTCCCCTTCCTCCTGATTAAATCTTTAAAAAAAAAACACCAAGGAGTTTGTGGTTATGGATGGGCTGATGTACTTAGTTCTTGTATATCTTCTAGTTGGCTTTGATCCAATAAGTTAATCCTACTTTAGCACTTGTTTTCCTTTCAGACTTCCTAGGGTCAATATTTATTTCCCTTTCTCACATCTTTTTTTATTTTTATAGACTGTCTAGCATAGTTTGAGAGATTTTGGTATTCTTGCAGGACAAGTAACTGGATAGAGGGAGCCCTCTCTGTTGTGCAAAATTGAAAAGTAGTTAACTTTTTAGTGTTCAAATTAATCTGACAAATAAATGTAAACCTTACTTGTTTATATTTTGAATTATGTTAGATTTGAGATTTTGATGTTATTGTCTATGTTTAGAATGACATAAGATAGGCACGAGACATTTTCTGGCCAGTTTGAATATAAAATAGGAGGCATACATGAGCCAGATGTAGCCAGTTTAAATGTTAAAGGGTTAAAAAGAAAATGTTATATTTGTTGGGTGAAATTACTAAAGTAGCATGGGTTCTCTTGCTACACGGTGAATGACTTGATTCTTTCATTGCTACAAATTGTGAAAATATTTTCATCTTTCTTATTGCCCATTAATTATAGGTGGATGGTAATTATTGCTGGTGTTATGTCATAGTAAATTGTTTCAGAACAAGGATAGGTCGGTTTGAATAGGAAGAAAAATTATCAGGACACATGGGGAGTTTTGGGAAATTGAAGATTAAAATTAATCTTGTTTGAAAAAAAATTGGAAGGTAATATTGTGTGGAAATACATGGCAGGAAGCATCACTGGATGGTTCTTTGAATAAAGAGTTTTTAATATGGTTTCATTGTTTCTAAGGAGTGAGGTAGATAGATAATAAAAGGGAGGGGAATGATGGTTAACCAGGTTAGTATGACTGCAACTATGGAAAATTAAAAGGTTTTGAGTGAAAAGTGTCCTCCCTGATTGAGTAGATTTTACAATCAAAGCCATTCTGGTCATAACCATATTGTCTCTCTATTTTAGATTATGAAACTGGTTGTTTTTTTTTTCTTTTGTTTTCTCGAAAGATAAAGTATGATTTAAGAATGTGGTGTTGATGTGAGCTATTGATGTTTTTTACTCCATTTTAGGGATTGTGTGGCACTTTGGGCAAGTGTCTTCTATAGCACTAGAATCACCAAAGCCTTGTGAGTGAATTTGGTTGGTGGAAAATGAAAAAAGCCTGTGGTGTCTGTGGGGATGTATGTTTGTATCTCCTTGTCTTGACAATTTTATTGGTTTTAAATGAGTGTCACTGTCATACAAGCAGTGTAATTTCTACAAGAATGTTTTGCTTGTAAATGAGTAAGGGTTGATGACTGGGAGAAATTTGGCATTAGAAAATCTAAATATGTCCAACCCATGCAAGCATGGAAAAGTGGACTTAAAATGATAGTTGATTGGCAGTTAATCAAGGCTGAACTGGATCCAACCTTGAAATAGAAAACCTGTTTAGCAATCTTGATTTTAATATAATACTTTGATATTGATAGTCAAAGAATAAATTTTCATCAGTTATAAGTTTTCTGATTTAAAAATACAAGATTTTTATATATAATAATAAATAATAATAATAAATTTTTCTTGAAGGTCAAATATGCATTTGTGTGAAAGCTTTATTGCAAATATTGTCTTTCATGAAAATCTCCTTCTAATATCCAATCTACCTGTTATATGGTGTAATTAGATTTTTGCTTGCGGGCATCCATTGTATCATAGAATTGTCTAAATTGCATGCTCGCTACCAAGCAATCGATACCATGTTAGTTTACAGACCTTCCTGGTTATGTTCTTCTCTAAAGCTTGATCTTATATGTCAAAACAGTTACATTTCTTTCTCCCGCCTTCCTTTCAACATTCTTCATGGATAATTAGTTTTAAACCAATCTTTTTTGTGTACACATTACATATCTAATAAATTGTATTGTTTATTAAACTTGTATTTTCAAGACTTGCTTTAAACTTCATTATCTTTGGCATTAATCCCAGTACTGAATCCAATTTGGTAATAGAATTGGTTTGTTGCTACAAACTGCCTGCCGTAACCTTTGGTCTTAAGCTGCTCTTAATATCAGCTGTCCAGTACACTTAATACAAATGTACTTTATGTACCTATTAGAGTTGTATTACCTACACATTTAACAGTGTTTTTATGAAAGTCTGTCTGATGGGGAGGGGTTACTATTATTAGTTTTGTACAGATTTTCTCCTTAATCTCTTAGTTTTGAAATCTGAATGAAATCTGATGCAGGTTCTCATGAGAGTATGCATTTCTAAGTTTAAAGATTGACATTGAAGACAGCATGATGGTGGAATGCAGTCAGTCCTCTGAATATCTTGGATATGGAATTCTGTTTCTCAGGACCTAAATTTAATTAACTGATAATGCATTCTGTTGTTTATCGGTTTTATTCTTTTACGCGTTTCAGTCATTTGACTGTGGCCATGCTAGAATACTGTCTTCAGTCGAACAAATCAATCCCAGAATTTATTCTTTGTAAGTGTAGTATATATTTTATCAGTCTCTTTTGCTGAATCACTAAGTGACGGATGTAAATCCATTGGCATCGGTTGTCAAGCAGTGGTGAGGGGACAAATACAAACACACACGACAGGTTTCTTCCAGTTTCCATCTATCAAATCCACTCACAGGCTTTAGTCAGCCCGAAGCTTATAGTAAGACATTTGCCCAAGGTGCCATACAGTGGGATTGAACACAAAACCATGTGGTTCGTAAGCAAGTTACTTACCACACAGCCAGCCACTCCTGTGCCTTTACAGTCCTCCTCAGATACGTGAAACTTAACTACTACCGTCATCTATTGTCAATCTTTCTATAATTGACACGCTAGATAGAGTAGCTAAATTCCCTCCCAATTCCACCCTGTTGTGGAAAATGTAGGCTTGAGTTTACAAAAAGGAATAATCTTGGTTAAAATGCCGTTAATCACTTGCAATAAACGCTGACCTTTCCCTTTTCCTCATAAACCTTCAGTTTTTCCTCTTTTTCTGCCACATAAGCTTTTCTTGCAAGCATGTTTTTGTTGATGCTAATTTTAACTGTTGTATTGGTTAATTTCAAAACAATTGATAACCCCCCTTTTTATCTGTTTGTATCTTCCACAAGTAATCCTTTACTGCCTTGACTTACCTGTCTTGTTCTCTTTGAGTGCTTACTCATGTTTCACCAACCTGTATGGCTGACATTCCAATTTAGGTAGGCCGGTGGCAGTGATTCTCTTCCTACTACTCTCGAGGTGTAGCAACTATTCAGACTACTTTCCTCTGACAATTGTGTCTCTTGTCAGCTTTGCCTACCTCCACCCTTGTGTACTCAATGTATCCCACTAAATTGACACAGTCATCACCGTTTCATAGTTGCCTTTTACAATGTTTTGAAAGTTTTACTTGGCAATATTTACCTTGTCTCTTCTAAAGTATATATCTTTTACCTGGTTTCATATTTTATGCTTTAGCTAAGGTACTGCCCCAAAGGGTTTATAGTCCAAAGAATTTGACCCCGGTATTTTTCTTTTAAAACGGTATTCTGTTTTATTGATTCTCTTTTGCTTAACTTGCTAAATTTTTGGAGCATAAATAAACCAGCACTGGCTGTCAAGTGGTGGTAACAAATACATACATGCTTCTTCCAGTTTTTGCCTATCAAATTCATCCATAATTGTACAGGACTGTTGACCTGACCTACAAAATCCCTCATTCTGAAGTTTTATGGTGCCACAATCTGTAATTAAACTTAATGACATATTTCTTATATTGATTGAAAACCTACTACATACATGTCTACCAATACAAATAATTAAATCTACTACTAAGGATCTTAACCCGTTAAAATTTGGATTTAAACCTTTTGTTATTGTATTGAGGTGTTCTGTGTTTCTTTCAGTTAATTTTAAATATAACAGTTTAATCTAGTGTTAGGAACATACATTGTAACTAAGGTTTGGAAGTTGTTGATTCAGAACTTTTGAAAAGAGCCAGTGGGGGTTTCGGGCAGTTTGATATCAAAAGGGTTCAAGGCTGTAGTTGTCCTGCTCTGCTTATGACTGTTTCATGCTGAAAGCACCAATTCCTGATTACCAAAGTTAATGGCAAGTACTTAGAGGGATGACTTCTTTGGAAACCTAGGTGTTGTAAGTATCTATTTCAGACTGCCTCTGCATGACTGCAGTCTAGTGACTAAACCAAGTAAAAGAGGTTATGGGCAATTAAGCTTGAAACCATGCATCCTCAAAAGATTATATTTAATGAAATTATTAATGTCCAACCCATACAAGCATGGAACAGGGGTGTTAAATGATGAACTGTGTTATAAAGTTAGGAACATTTTTTGTTTTATCAGTTGAAAAAGATTGGACATTTAAAGCAATTTACCAATAAACATTTTAAAAGAAGTAAACTTGTATAGATAACCATTCTTTTCAAGATTAAAGCATTGTTTTAATCATCATCATCATCATTTAGCGTCCGTTTTCCATGCAAGCATGGGTTAGACGTTTTCGACAGGAGCCAGAAGGCTGGGTGGCCACACCAGCCCCTGTCTGGTTTGGCAAGATTTCTACAGCTGGATGCCCTTCCTAACACCAACCACTCCGAGAGTGTGAGGTGTTTACGTGTCACCCGCACGTGTGCCATTCGCGTGACACAGGGTTTGGTGCTTTTAATATAACGTTTAATGTAATTTAATGAAAGATTATTAAATAAAGCCAAACTTATATTGTGAAAGTATTGAAGTTTATGCCATCAAAACAAAAGAAACATAGAAGCTATGGAATAGAAATCTAAATTTACTTACATGTCTCTTTCTTAGAAAAGGAACTGCTTCTAGCAGGACCCTTTCATAGAGAGCAGCAGAATTTTACAATCAGTATCTCTATATAGCTGCAGGCTATGTTAACTTTATGGTTCTGGGTTCAATTCCATTGCATGGCACCTTCTGTAGCCCCAGGCAGACCAAATCCTTGTGAATGGATTTGGTTGACAGAAACTGAAAGATCTGTGTGTGTGTGATAACTGTCAGTGATTGTGACTGTTACACGAGCAGTGTCAATGTCATTCATTTCCAATATTCTGCGATAACTTGTCTGAATTTGGAGGGAAACAGGAGGGGCTGGCAGCTGTGGAATATATGCTTCAAACTCTGATTCTTTCAAATGGAAAATTGGGTATTAAAATGATGATATAGTAGTATCTGTGAAGTTGGACAGTTCATTGTATTTCATTACATTTCTTTTTTTATTTGTATTTTTAATGTTTTCCAATCCAGTAGCCCAATAATTGCTTCCAACTTCAGATTTCTGACTATACAACCCTCTAAACTATGTAGCCGATGTTGCAAACATGGTCTTGACTGGTAATTATTATGCTTCCTGGTTTCTGTGTCCAAATAGTTATTTTAGCAGTGAGCATGACCAGTCGGCTGAGCTGATTTCCTGGTCTGAGAAGTAACAAGATCATCAAAACCCTATTTCATTCTAATGCTACCAAGGAATATCATACTAGTAATTTAACCATTACAACTGCAGCTATAACAAGGCCATGGATAAGGGAGTGCTTTAATTTTGTGGTTAATTTAATGGGGTTCTTGTATTAAAAACGTTTGTAGTATCTTCCCAATATTATAGTAGGTTTCACTTCTCTCTCTGGTAAAATGAAGACAAAGAAAAAAGAAAAAACATTCTTAATAAAAGATATAAAACAATGAAATGTGTTATTACCTTTCTTACATTGACATTTTAAAAGATACTTTTTTGGCGGGAATTAATTGAATGTAAGAATTTTCTTTAATGTCGGATTTAATATTTGTTATTTAACTCTATTAAATTTCACCACTTTTTTCTTTTTTCAGGAACTGCAGGATTTAGGTCGAGATCCTCCAGCTCAGTGTTCTGCTGGGCCCGTTGGCGATGATTGTACGTATCTGTCGGTGGTTTTTTTTTTCTTTATTGAAACTCTAAACTAATCAATAGATGCCAGCTTACCTTAGTGAAAAACTCTTGAAATAGAAAGTAAATTTAATTTCTATAAATCTCATTTTAATTTGCATAGTGGACGTGTGCCAACATCTGGGATTAAACCCAATATCTTTGTGAATCTGCTTGTGAACAACTGGTTGAAATCATATGTTCATATGATCATACTAAGTTTAGTCTTTATATTTTACTAAACATATGAATAATTTGATTGAACATCTATAATGGTAGATGATTTCCCTCCTCCACACAATATAAAGAAAAATTCTGCAATAATATTGGGTAGTGCAAGATGTGCAGAATGAAGAAATACTTATTCTTATCTATGTATTAGAAAGTATATTCTTAGCTGGTCAAAAATAGCAAAGAAATGTTCAATAAATTTGTAGTTATCTTTTAACATTAGCTTTAAAAAAAAACCCTCTATATACATTGATAGCTCAGAACAGCTGCTTAACTTTATAGTGTCCATGCACCATTAATACACCTTGCACACAGCACATCATGCACTTTACCTACACACATTCTAATTGTATCTAAGACTGGCTAGTTGCCTGTTAGGAGGGCCTCACTTTTCTATCATTTGTTCGCTAGAATGATCTTTGCACTTCACTCTGTGCTGCCCTCAACTTATTCTATAGTATTCTTGCTTCTCTGGTAAGCATTACTGTCTCTTTCTCTCCTAATTTCATTATGATGGCTCCAAGTTCTGTAATCTCTCTTCCACCCATCTTTTCTCTTCAGTTACTCATCTCCCTGCTATAAACTGACCATTAGCTTTAGATGTGGTGGTGGTCTGTAAATGGGTTCTGAGCATTGTTCCTCCTTTCGCTTAAATAGCATCTAGTATGAATTCACTTTGTAGAGGTCTGGTCTTGGTTAACAATTGTCTCTTTTTATATTCTAGTAATAAAGAATAATTACTGCACTCAGCAGCTATTGAGTACTTTAGTGTCTACTTGTTGCATGAAAATCAAATCCAGCCATGGCAAAGACTATCTTCTGAAAAGATCTCCATTTGTACTCAGAAATTTTGGAAGAAGCTAATCCAAAGTATTTGGTACCTTGGTACTGGTTTCACTGCCATTATTTATGGTAAAGATGAGCCAGATGTCTACATCAGCCATGGGTGGGTGAGTGGTGGGGCTTGATATTGCTAAAAGTGACTTTGAGATCAAAGGTTCCCATAGTCACCAAAATTTACATCATCTTAGTGATTATTCACCTCATTCTGCTTTACGGCTGTAAGACATGGCCAATAGGAGTGATAGACTTATACAAGCTGGAATTATTTGGCCACTTTCTGCTATGGCACAGATTTTGTGTTTGTGCTTTACAAAAAAGAAAAAAAGAACTTTTATCGCTGTTGGAGTAATTCCTTCCTGTGCCTTTTGCTGAAAAGGTCTCTATTGGTTAATCATCGTTTATCATCTATGGAGACGGGCAATTCACTCATGACACTTGTTCTAGAACTCTTTCCTGGCTGGCATAAATAGAAAAATAGGCAGCTGGAAAATGCAGATTAGTATAAGTTGGCTCTTCATTAGATTTCTGGTCCTCACATATATGGTGTCTGCTGTTGGAATCACAACTTGTCAATGATCTGTGATCATTGGGTGTGGTTGTTTTCTCTGTCTGTTATGGATTTATTGATTGGAGTTGACTGAAAGGGGAATGGCAGCAGAAGTATACAGTCAATGCAGTCTACTTCAAATACACTAGATCGGTGTCTGGTTGCTCCACTTGCCAAAGGTGGCAGCTGTACCTCTCGCTCAGATCATATGCGACTGTCTTAACCTTTTTAATAACCAACCCACCTGAAACTGCCCCTGGTTCTATGATATGAGCTTCTTGTTTTAAAGGAACTTGATTTAATCCTTTTAGGTTTATGCTCCAAATAACAGCTTAGTAATGAGCTACTTTACAAAATTTATTTGCAAACTGGAACAAAGGCTGTGTATTTCAGCAGAAATATAGTTACAGGGGTCCTTTTAAGGACTGAGGTACCATTGATCATAGGCCTGTACAATTTGGAGTTAAGCTATTTCAGACACGTTTGTTGGGAACAAATTCTTTTTCCTTATGATGAAGTGGCTTCAAATATGATTTTGTGTCGAAAAATTTCACTTTGCAAACTTGTGATCTTTGGTTCAGTTCCATTGCCTAGCAGCTATAGCTCTAGGCCAGGGGTCTCCAAAGTGGTCAATATTGACCCCTGGGAGTCATTGGGACTATCCAAGGTGTTGAAAAATGTACATCTACTTATTTTCTTGTGCCTGCCTGAAGGTTGATCAGGAGTTGAAGGGGTCAATGTCGTAAAAAGTTTAGGACCCTTCTCTAGGCCAACCAAAGGCTTGAGAGTGGTTTGTTAATCAGAAACTTACAGTTGTTGTATAAGTATGTGCATTTTTTTTCCTTTTTGTTTTCATACTATAACTGTAAATGGTCCACTGTCATATAAGAAGTGTTTGCAAACTTCCATAAAATCGTTAGATTATAAGTGTCCATAATTGAAGAACTAGGGGAAATATTACCTTTTTTAAAAAAGGTTGAGGGTTGGTGATGGCATCAAGCTTTAGAAAACCTGCTTCAAGAAATTTCATCTGACTCCAGTATAAATACACATGCATGTGCTTCTGCACAGTTTGTGCTTAACAAGTCCATTTGTAAGGCATTGGTTAGCCTGGGGCGCTAGTAGGTGCTTGTCCCATGCGCTGTAGTGGACTGAGCTCAATATCATGTGTTTACAAAGTGAGCTGCTTAACCACGTGGTTGCCAGGCTTGCACCATAACCCTTTTGTTACTGTATTTCTGTTGAGATGCTCTGTGTTTCTTCCAATTAATTTTAAATATAACAAAGAATTTAGTAAAATAACTTAGTTATTAAACTAGTATTAGGAACATGGATTGTGACTAAGGTTTGGAAGATTCTAATTCAAAACTTTGGAAAACAAGACAGTTATACTGTCAGAGATGGTTTTAGGCAGGTTGATATCAAAAGGGCTAAACGTATTTTCATAGGACTCAGTCAAATGAAGGACATCCCTATGACTTTATTTAATCTCTTAGACATCCTCAGCAGGAGACCATTAGCTTATATTAGGTACCAGTGGGCCTAGTGGTGATATTAACCCTTTTGCTACTGTGTTTATTTTGAAATGCTTTATTTCTTTCAACTATTTTAAATATAACAAAGAATTTAGTAAAATGACTTATTAAACTAGTGTTAGGAACATTGTGACTAGGGTTTGATGGAAGGTTTTAATTGAAAACTTATGAAAATAGGACATTTGTACTACAGAGAAAGAGCCAGTTTCAGCTGGGTTAGTAATGAACGGGTTAAACTGTTAAGCTGTATATAATTGTTTCAATGGTTGTAACTGTGTTTGTAAACAAATTGGTTCATTTGCAGATTGAGTAGTGTTGGAATAAAGGTCATTTCTGAATAGGTTAAGTTTTTGTTTATAGACACTGATATATGAATTTAGAATACGGCAAACTAAATAACCAGGTGGCTTCTATCCTCACTAATACATAGAAAGAAGGGTCTGTAATCAAGTGAGATATAATCTCTTTATGTTAAGGAGACTAATACTCAGAATTTCCTCAGTGAGATGGAGAGTGGCATATTAGAGGAGGATTGTTGCAACGGTTTTGAAAATAAAAATTCACAATATACCTCAAATTTTTTCTTCACAAATTTGAACGGTTATTAAACTATTATATTACTGAAGGAAGCATTTGAATTGCTGTAAGTGTTTTAACACTTATCTAAATTTCTGGTGAAAACTCAGGTGCAGGAGTGGTCTCGTGGTAAGTAGTTTGTCTACCAGC
>JACXVO010046461.1:871171-881684 GCA_015501135.1 Hapalochlaena maculosa
CTCACCATGTTGACTCACACAGAGGGGGACCACGCACGCACGGCTTGTTTTTTTCTTCTCCAGAAAAGAAAGCCCTTTAATGAAACGTACTACTTTTCCAATTCCCTTATCCTCTTCAAAATAAAATCAACATATGTGCTTACTCCTTTGTTATTGACAACTTCATTCCGTTTATGATTGTGGCCAATCTATAACTATGAGGGTGTCCTAATACCATTTTCTCTTGCTTCCTGTACTGTTCTACCCAAACCAGGTTCCCTCCAATGTATTCATGAGGGAGTCACCTTGGAGTGAAATGGTGGTGGTTGCATCATGTAAAGGATCAAATTCTTCCTTTTTGATTAAGGATGTTCATGAAAACCTTGTGGTTGCAGAATTTGTTCCAAACCGAACCTTACACATTACAATATAGTCAGTCAACACCTTTCAGTAATTAAACTGACCTTATCTAGCCCATATATTCAACCTGTTTTATGTTCAAACTGGCCAGATTTGGTCTTTTTCATCAACCCTATGTCATTTCTGAAAATAGTCGCATCATTCAAATCTCAAAGCTATGAGAAGATGCATGATTAATTGAAGACTTGAATAAATAAACATTACTTTGACAGTGTAATCTGATTGCTAAACAGAGGTCACTCAGTATATGGAAATGTACTGTTTGGGATTTTGGTGTCATGAAACGAGCTTCACTTATGTCTGTGTTTATGTTACTTTCACAACTAGAAATTTTACTACTTAGATAAGTCAATTCCATGTGGTTGAATAGTGTACTAGATACTGTTTTGATCCATTTGGATTTAAGCTTATGTATTTTTGTGTGAAAGTTAACATATAGGCATGAGTGGCTGTATGGTAAGTAGCTTGCTTACCAAACTACACGGTTCTGGGTTCAGTCCCACTGAGTGGCACCTTGGGCAAGTGTCTTCTATAGCCTTGAGCTGTCCAAAGCCTGGTGTGTGGATTTAGTAGACGGAAGCTGAAAGAAGCCCATTGTGTGTGTGTGTGCGTGTATTTGTCCCTCCACCATTGCTTGACCAACCAATGTTGGTGTGTTTACATCTTCCATCTCTTAGCTGTTTGGCA
The DNA here is from genome assembly GCA_015501135.1 of Hapalochlaena maculosa. Taxonomy (NCBI): domain Eukaryota; kingdom Metazoa; phylum Mollusca; class Cephalopoda; order Octopoda; family Octopodidae; genus Hapalochlaena; species Hapalochlaena maculosa. The sequence continues at coordinate 872,258 of JACXVO010046461.1, forward strand.
AAAGCAACCAATATAAGTACTAGGTATCCAAGGAATAAGTCCTGGGGTCGAATTGTTTGACCTAAGGTGATTCTCCAACATGGCTGTATTCATTGACCGAAGCACATAAAAGAATATAGACTGATATTTTTGAAGCTAAACGCTCAAGTCTATCAAGACAGGTTTCTGCTTGGCTTATTAGACCAGAAAGCAGCACAGAATCATAAGTAAAATCAACATGTGCTATTTTTGCAACAGGATAATCTGTCGGTCCTCCATGGATGTAGGGTGACCCCATTGTCTTTAATGGTACTGACAGAAGTCCTGAGAGTGTTATCCAAGTGAATGAAGATGTGTGTTAAGTGTCATCGTGTAGAACTTGTGCCACAATTTCAATGAAATTTGTATTGCCAACGGGACATTGTACCATTGAACATGTGCTCTTTGTAGAGCATCATAATTGCTTTTGTAAATAGCTTTTAACGAAAACTAATCGATTCTTGTGTTAACCTATTTGTATTTCCCCATGTGGATATTACCTCTTCAGGCATTGAGTTCTGAAAGAACTATTTTCTCTCGCTGGCACTTCCTTGGCTGTCTGCATTAACAAAACTGTGTTGAAGTGAGAAATTCCCTAAAACAATAAATTCTAAAAAGCACCATTGGAAAGATGTTCTAATTACAATACAGCTCTTGATCCAGTCTCTCCTACCAATGAGACTCCATGATAATTTAGTTCTGTTCTCTTTTAGATGTCATTTTCCAGTTGGTATCTTCTTGTCTTGTTTTAAAATTATAATAATACCCTCAGGGAAAAAAACAGTCAATTTGGTGGAGTAGGACTTACCAAATCTTAATTTTAGTAACACTTCTGGCTCCCATTCGTTGTTCCCAGAGGGAAATATTTTCTGTAGTATGTGGATTGAAATTACTTCACCAAGCTCTCTCTCCATGCCTATCACCTATTAGTCACTGGAAATACTTCATTATTGATTTATGTAGCAAACGTAAAGAAGGTTGAATGTTATATTATATTCTTTATGTATTGTGTGGTGGGTAAGTTTTTTCTTATTTAAGCTTGAATTTAGGTTGTATTCATCATTTAACGTCGGCCTTCTACGCTGGCACGGGTGGGACATTTTAACGGAGCCAACCAAGCCAAAGCCTGCACTAGACTTGTGTAACTGTTTCAGCAGGATTTTTGAGTTGGATGCCCTTCCTAATACCAACCACTCAACATGGTGGAATGGACAAACACAGGCAAGATCAGGTTTTGGCACAATTTTTACAGCTGGATACCCTTTCAAACAACAACCACTTTACAGTTTAGACTGGGTGCTTCTAAGTGGCACCTGTTCTGATGGTCACCAAGTAGATGCAAGACAAGAAATACAACTCTTTTGGGAGGGGAGGGGGCATAGGCAAAGGTGATCTTTTGTCAGATAAGTTATAGTGAGACAGTGTCTTGCTATAGAGGAGGTACTAGGCTACTTGGTCGGGAGGGAGAGAGATTGAGATCAGGAATGAAGATAAATGGGCATGCTGTTGCAAATACAAGCCACTTCCCTTCAAATTCATGATATTGTATGATTGTTATTGGTTACAAGTAATTAATGTTTTAAAGCAATATTTTAGGAATAAATACTTAAACATGGCTCATTTACCTGCCCTTTTAATACAACCTGTATATATATTATCAAAGAAATATATATTTTGAATGTTTATTTACAAACATTTGAATGTTTTTTTACAAAGCCTCCTTATTTTAACCATTCAATGCACCAGCCTCCCCAATTGAAACATTAAAAAGCCTAATGTGTAAAATGAGATGTGATTAAAAAAAAAAACAAGTGTTTAAAGTATCATCTTTATTGCTTTTGATAAAGCTTCCCCTTTAATCGGTACCCAGAGCACATGCCCCCACCTCCCTTCTAGTTAGGCTGTTGACTAATCACAATTTGTAACTTTAAGAATTTTTTTTTTTACAGTAATGTAATGTTATTCACTTTTACTTCTATATCACCATTGGTAAATGAACTGTGTGTAATTCCAGTAAAAGTAATAGCCAATAATTTTGAATACTAGTACATGTTGCTTTGCTCCATGTCAGTACTGGTCCTGAAGCATTCTGAGTGCAACTCTCTTGCCTATCTTTGCCCCTTTTTTTAGGTGCTCTTTCTAGTGAATCCAGTGATTACAAAGGGTCTTCCTCATTTGCTGCTTGGAAACTAGTGTTCGGAGTTTACTGGGACCATTACCTAATGGTTGGCTAATGTTACTTCTTGCTCTCCATAAATAAATTTTAGCGGTGGGCCTTAATTCTTCAATAAATCTTAATCATTTAGTGTTTAAACCAGCCATGTTTGGCCGAAATATTTTACTAGTTTTATATTTGAACTAGCCATATCTAGCCTCTCACACCTAACCTACATTGGCATTCTAAAAATAAAATATCACATCATTGAAACTACAAAGCTACAAGATAATGCACGATTAATTCAAAACAATTTGAGTGAAAAAGCATTACATTTAACAGAATGATCCGAACACTAAAGGGTTAAACAAACCAACTTTATGCTATTCTTTCTAATTGCTTGTAAATCTAAAGAGAAACCAGAGAGATGCCAAAACTTTAAGCAATGTAAATTGTCTTCATTAGGTCTGAATAATTTTTTAAGAGTAATCTTTTGATTCAAACCCAGGTGTCTTCCTTAACAAAGGAAATTTCTTTCAAAAGATCTTTTATACTATTGACGCACTTTTGCTTCACACAAGCATTTCTTTAGTTAGTTTCTACCTTTTTCTTTTTTTTTTTAAGTTTGTTATTCTTGATTGTTGCTCAACCTGCTCAGAATAGAAGTTCATTTTCCTCATGTCACACTCGGCAATTATTAGAAAGAAATGAAAAAGAAAAGCATTGTATAATATAGTTCTAGAAATTTCAGGGGTGCAGCTCTGAGCCAGCCAAAATATTATGAGTGAATTTGGTAGGCAAAACATGTGTGTGTTCCCCACCATTTGGCAACCAGTGTTGATTTGTTCATGTCCTTCATAAGAAAGCAGATTAGCAAAAGTGGCTGTTGGAATAAATACCAGAATTTTGAAAAATAAGTGCTTCCACATGGTTGCATTTCAATGACTGAAACAAGCAGATGATGAAGAAAGATACTGGATGGTCACAGCAGGAAAGTACATGATCACAATGTACTTAATTAGGGCTAATCTAGGGATGAGCAGCCACTTCTTTTGCCAGTCCTCATCACCTAATTTTAATACAGCAATAGCTATCACAATGTGGCCACAAGTTGGTGGGATTTGTATTCCACTACCTGCCCAGCTGAACTGTGCCTAGTTTCTGTAAGAACATAGTTGCACATGCAGAGAGAGAGAGACAAACAAACACTGAGCAGATTTAGAAGTCTAGAACATTGAAGAAACAATATATGAAGAGCTGAAGGTAGGGGGAGCTGTCAGAAACATCAGTGTGCTGTGTGAAATGCTTAGCAGTATTTTGCCTGTCTTTATGTTCTGAGTTCAGATTCCAAGTTTGACTTTGCCTTTAATCCTTTTGCGATTGATAAGTCTATCTTATTACGTTAGTCTATCTAATTGACTGCCCTGACCCCTCAAAGAAGAAAATGGAGGCCTTGTGCCTAGAGTAGAAAAGAATACTTGGGGAATTATTGTTCTGTTCAATGCATGGTCTCATGTGATTAAGACTATAGACACAAGAACAAATTCTATGGAGCCTAATATTTAATAAGGAAGATAAAATTACAATGACTTCTGTTTTGCCTCTGTTGATTGAATAGCTATTCTCACAGGTTGTCCCTGCTTGAGCAGACAGGATGGCACCACTTAAAGACAAGAACATAACAATACACACATAACAATTTTCTGTAACATTTGGTTCCAAGGGCTTTCCGAATTGCTGACCATTCCTGAATTCAGAATGCCCACTTCAGAAAACCTGCATTAAACTAAGTGTAACCCTTTCATTACCATATTTCTTTTATGTTCTGTTTCTTTAATTATAAATGTAAGAATGTGTGGGAGTGTGGTAAGTAGCTTGCTTACGAACTACATGGTTACGGGTTCAGTCCCACTGCATAGCACCTTGGGCAGGTGTCTTCTATAGCCTTGGGCTGACTAAAGCCTTGTGAGTGGATTTGGTATAGAAACTGAATGAAGCCTCTCATGTATGTGTGTATGCATGTGTGCTTGACAATCGATGTTAGTGTGTTTATGTCCCCAATAACCTAGCAGTTTGGTAAAAAGGGGTGGATAAAAGTCCTAGAGTCAGTTTGTTTGACTAAAGGCAGTGCTCCAAGATGGCGGCAGTCAAGTGACTGAAACAAAAGATTAAAAGAATTTAGAAAATTAACTTAGTTATCATTGAGTTAATGTTAGGAACATAAATTGTGATTAAAGTTTGGAAGATTTTAATTCAACTTTTGAAAAGCAGATTTTTGTACTACAGAGCTAGAGGTGGTTTCGAGTGGGTTGGTGTCAAAAGCATTAAATTTACATAAAGGAAATGTGTGTGCCTCCGCATAAGTGATACAGGTTTATTAATACTGTATTGTACAAGGTATTAGTAAACTAGTCTGGTAACAGGAATTTGAAGTCCCTATTTTTAATTTACTGTGGATAATGAAATAACCTGCACCACCATCATTGTCCAGTAAGTTGTACCTGTAATTAAATATCAATCCTATTTAATGTTACTCCTGTTTATATAAGACTAATGAAAACTTTTTCATACTCAAAACAAAGTTATTCAAAGGACTTTCTATTCATATGTAAATACTGACAGCATCAATAGCTTTGCACATTGAATCTTACTTTTAAAACATTTAAAAACTTTTCTTTTTCAATTGTCTCGAGTAGAATATAGTTGTGTATGATAAAGCTGGTGAAAAATATAATTGTGTAGCATTGATGCTTGGTCAGGTAACTAAAATTTCTGAAAACCGAATTGCATCTCCAAAGGCATTGAAACCATAAGTTTGGTTACATTATAATGAATTGCTTCTTTCTTTCTTCCCTTCCTTCCTCCCACCCTCCTTTCTTCCATTCCCTTTTCCTCCTTTTTTATTTCCTCCCTTTCATCTCCCCTTTCCTTTCTTTCCCTCCCTTTCCTTTCTTTTCCTCCCCATTCCTTATAAATATAATTCTGTTGACTCAATTTTTGGATTTCCTTTTTCAATTCTCCTAGCAACTTGTTTCCATTGTACAGGTTTCCCTTTTTTTTGTCACTGATGAATTCTTTAATTATTCCTGCAATAGGTTTCCAGTTGTCATCATATTAAAATAAAAACACTGCCATGTGTGGTCCAAGTAGCTTTCAACAATTGAAATGCACTTTTTTCCAAGGCCTCTCTCTAAGCTGTACTGTTGTTTATGGTGCTCTTGAGTTGATGTACAAGACTGCCTCCTGTTTTCACGCACCTTGAAATCCTCTTGTAACACATGGAAGTGAACAAATTAAATTCTAATTAATCTCAACAAGATTTGCAACCAGTCTAATAATGTCCAACATTTGTACCATTGAAGGAAATAATTATGGACGTCTTCCCTTTTTGTAGAGAATTTTTTCACATAACTTTTACAAGCCTAAACAATTTTACTTGGGTATTGATTTGTAGTGACCTCAACTTGCACGTAGTAATATTTTTGTTCGTCTTTTAATGTCGATTGTCGACACAAGCATGGATTAGATATTTTGACTGGGACTGGCAGGCCGGATGGCCACACGGAGCCCCAGTCTGGTTTGCTTGGTTTCTATAACTGGATGCCCTTCCTAATGTCAACCACTCCAAGAGATAGGGCCGTTTTTACATGCCACATATGTGCCATTTGTATGACACACAGATTTTTTTTTATGTGCCTCTGACAGGAGTGCCACTCACATGCCCTCCCCCCAAGGACTACCTTAACTGTGATTGTATGAAAATATCAGTGGTGGTCATTTTCCTGATCTTTTCAACAAATGGTGGATACATTAATTTGCCATTTCAATAGTTTTTTCCTGGCTAGTTTGATTGAAAAGCAGTCACAATATTGCTGCGTCTCATCAAAGATATTTACAGCTACATGAGCATCAATTCCTAAGTCTTAGGTTAAACCAGGGGCCTCCAAAATGTTTGATATCAATCCCTGTGGGTTGATAGGACTATTCAAGGGGTCAATAAATGCTCATCTACTTTATCATTATTTATCTTGTACATGCCTGAGGATCAATGAAGGGTCAAATCCCCTGAAGTGGTTGATGGTCTAAAAAGTTTGGGGACCGTGAGCCCGAGGACTGCATTGAGTTTGAGGTTGTCTTTGGCTGGTTAGCCTTCCTAATGCTACTCTATAAATTTACTGGGTGCTTTTTTCTATGGCACCAGCACTAATGGGATTGCCAGTAGCTTGCAAGGCAATAACCCTTGACAAGAGTGGTGTGTGTGTGTGCAGTATTGAGAGAGGTAGCTTTGTGCTGGGTTTTGAAAGGGAAAGGAATAGGGATTTTGAGAGGAGATACATAAACATTAAAATACTCCATTCCAAAATGGTGTTCAGTGAAGTGACTTTTTCATCGCTTGACCTTGATAGGACCACCAGAAATTGCATAATGCCAGACTATTTTGAATCCTAATTGATTAAGTGAACAGAAAGTAGCATTTAATCACCAGCTTTGTCATTAAAAACTAAATGATGTTTATTTTAAAGTTATTTTTGTCAAGGCTGTGTTATATTAAGTCGACATTGACTAATGTACAAAGGTGTGCTGAAAAGTTCCGGGCTTTGGGCAAAAGAAAATACAGGGGGATCAGTTACTTATGATTTTATTTAGCCCATTCCCTGCTCAGATTCGCACACTTAATGCATTGGTCCTTCAGATTTCTTAAGCCCCACAAAAAACTCAATGTTGGGCCTCCAACCAGGCCTTTTGTGATGCCCTTAAAACTAGGAACTTTTCAGTACCCATCTCTTTTTTGTCTTTTTTTTTTTAAAGATGGTAGGATATGATTTGAGGACGTCTGGCTATTTTCGATTACATAGAGGGTTTTCAAATAGGCTTCTGAATGGCAAAGTGGTTTCTGCATGATTATTTAAAAACTTTTTATTGTAAATAGTTCACTAATGGATGACATTTTTGATGTTGCTCATACTTTGCAACATGTTAGGTTAAAAATTTACTGTTCAGTAAATAGTCATCAGTTGGATATCCAATTGTAAAATATCTGCTATGAGAATTCATTAAGATGTCCGATATAGCACCAATAACTTTATTTTTCATTCATGTAGCTAAAAGTACTTTGGTGATTGAATGAAAAATATGAATACTGCCAACATAGTGCCGTTTTGTATTATCTCTTGTAAAATCTATTTAACCCTCATACTTATGCTACTGTTTCTTTCATCTGTCCCCACCCACTTACTTTTTCAGAGATGGTGGGTTGTGTGAGTAGTCATCAGACTCATCCTCCATAGGAACTGATTAGCAACTGCCATCATTACAGTTTCCAGCTCACAGCTCAATTCCCAAGTACGACCAACTGCATATATGCATATATGGACTAATATTCAACCATTTTGTTCTTGGTTTCCTCCTACTCCTTGTCCGAGTTTGATGAATCAATTGAGCAAGTCTTTCCTGTAGCTTTCTAAACCTAATTTTACAGTTTCCCAGTTGATTTTCTAGTAAAAGACCCCTATTGATATAGAAACTTTATCTAATTGATATTTTATTCTGGAACACATGTGGGTGGCACGTAAACTCACCCTCACACTCTCAGAATGGTTGGCATTAGGAAGGGCATCCAGCCATAGAAACCAAGCCAAACCAGACAGGCTCTGTGTGGCCAACCACCCTGCCAGCCTCAGTTGAAAACCTCTAACCTATGCCTGCATGGACAATGGACACTTGATGATAATGATGATTTTACGTGTTTGTCATTTGACTGTGGCATTGCCTGAACAGAGACTTTAATCAAAGAAATCAACCCCAGAACTTATTCTTTGTATGCCTAGTACTTATATCATCCGTCTCATTTGCCGAACCGCAAAGTGACAGGGAAGTAAACCCACCAGCATCGGTTGTCAAACAATGGTGTGGGGATAAGCGATTCCCCTCCCCACACACAAGACCGTTTCCAGTTTCCATCTATTAAATCCAATCACAAGGGTTTGGTTGGCCTGAGGCTATAGAAGACACTTACCCAAGGTGCCACTCAGCGGAACTGAACCCGGAACTATGTGGTTGGTAAGCAAGCTACTTACCACACACTACTTTTTTCTCTTACTCTACATAATTAGAATTATCTTTGTTATTCTACCTAATGTTCATCAGTTTAGTTTACTATCATAAAATCTTAAACACCCTTTTTTTCTTTTCCTGGTTTTCATTCTCAAATCTTTTCAAAATGTCTTTTTCTTTTTCATCCACTCTTGTACAATCTCTAGTGTAATTTAGCATTGATCTGATTATTATTATTATAAGATTATTATTCCTAAATTAAAGCCATTTGAGGTTAATATTTCATATTTTTAACTCAACAAGTGAGTTAATATTGTTGCACCATCTATCCTCATAGCTTCTAGAACTTGCCTACCCAATCACCTATAATCTTTAAATGTTCAAACATCATACAACAAAGATACGGGAACTCTTTATTTATATAACTTCCTCTTATTTAATCTCGACAAATACTTAAATAACTGCAGAGTACTTTTAGCACACTAAACTCCCAAATCTGTTGTTCATGACACCCCTCCGCCACTTCCTGTCTGAGAACTACTTTAACTATTCCCCTTCTACTGTCACAACTGACATAAATGTTAATGTACAGACTAGACACAAACACCAGGTTTTTTCTTTTTGTTGCTGCAACAGTGTGTCATATGATGAGCTTAGTGGAGTGTATGACATGCTCTCTGATTAAAGGTGTGAGAATTAATTAAGGGGTTACTCCACAGTGCTTCGTTGATCAACTTTATACCATAGTATTACTTGTTTTAACATCTGCTTCCCCTCCCCGGTTGCACAGATTAGTTCTTAGTGACTGACCCTGGTCGTGTGGTGGTACAGTTGTGTAATGAAATGGAACGTCAACAATTGATAATTGGAACAACAAGCACAATAAAGATATGATATATGAAGTGTAGATGCAATCAAGAGAATGTTAAGCTGAGCTGTCCTCATTATTATTATTGAGGTGGCAAGCTGGCAGAATCGCTAGAACACTGGGCGAAATGCTTAAGTGGTATTTCATCTGTTTTTATGTTCTGAGTTCAAATTCTACTGAGTTGACCTTTTCCTTTCATCCTGTTGGGTCTATAGATTAAGTACTGGTTGCATACTGGGGTCAATGTAATTGACTACTCCCCCTCCAATTTCAGACCTTGTGCCTAGGTAGATGAGATTACTACTACCACCACCACTACTACTACTACTACT
>JACXVO010046556.1:14705-26111 GCA_015501135.1 Hapalochlaena maculosa
GAAATTTCATTCAATAAATATATGAAATCATACTTTACAAAAACGATCTTGGCGGGTGGCACAGAAGGAAAATTCACATCAATAATAAAATCAATAGGATATTGCTAGATTAATTGATTTCACAGTCTTGAAATTTCTCCGTCACTGATCATGAGTAACAATTACCTTTAGAAGAATATATCCTAGCATCTCTTTTTTCACAACTTTTTAAAAAATACATTTATACATATATATATGTATCAAGAAATAAAATCAAAATGATGGCAAATGGTTAACCATAACATGATGCCATGGATAAAATTTTCTTGGAGATCGCGTTATATTTCTTTCTACTTTTTGTTAAAATATATTCAAAACGTGTCCTTCAAACTTAGTGTTGCTTATTGATGGTGGAAATGTTTGCTAAATATATAGTTTAAAACTAAACTTAAGTTTGGTGGGAGATAATGCTTTTTCCTTATTTATTCATTTGCTATCAAGTAATCTCCTAATATGTCACAAATAATCTTCTCCTTGAAAATCAGATCGGGTGTGGTAGGGTAAACCTTTAAAAATTCTCCCCTAACCTCATCCAAATGGGATCTGCATTATATCAGTTTCACAGTTATATGTACGTAAAACTAAACATTGTCTATAATTCTTTCCCCATACATTGAACTTGGTAAATATAGATGGAATAGTTCGCCATAAATGCTCTCATCTGAAGAAAATACTGACAAGAAATATATTTTTATTTTTAGCAATCATAGCTTATTTCTTCTGTACAAATTTCAAATCGATGAAGTTTTATTATTATTGTACTGTTTTTCCCCTGTTGTTAATCAACTTCTAATTATTTTATTTATTTTGAGTATTTTCTAAAGCACTTACAATAATAAAAATATAACCAAAAGATGCAGACAATCCCACGTGTGTTTCTGAGAAAGAAAAACATTTGAAAAAAAAATTAATGGCAATTTTTAAAAATTAATTAAAAAGACAACTTCACTAGCCTCACACTAGGTGAGAAACATTTTAATGAGATTATATTTAGAAAGAATGAAAGAAGATATAAAAAGACAACCAATGTTGTAAGTTAAAGGTTGATACAGAGAAAGAATTGAAGAGCATTCTTGGCAGTTGCTTTTGACCCAAATCATGTTGATGACGAACTTCATAAGTGGGAGTCTCATTGGTTTTCTATCAACAAATGCCATTAATTCTTTTTTAGAACCTTTTTCTTATACTTTCTAGAACAATAATCTCACGTGCTTCCCATTTTTACATGCTTAAATTTAGAAATAAATTTCATTTATTTATTTTTAAATGAATATTTGATTTCTTCTTCATTTCCTGATTACATGTTAGTTGCAAGTATCTTTAATGTTCAATTCTTTGATTCTCCATAGTAATAGCCCTGAAAGTAATACCACCAATCTTTAGATTAGCTGATCTAATGACCCCCAAGACAAGTCACTCTTTCTGAAATTATTTTTTGTATGCTGGTATAAAACAAATAAACATCTTCATTTAAACACCACCTTAGAATTAAATTAGTTAATTCTTAGGAATTCTTTATGGAATTCTGAATCTTGTCTTCATCAGAGAATTCAGTGTTATGTTTTAATAAAGAGCGGACTCATTCAGCATGTAATTTCTTGCTAAAGGGTTCCCATTTGTGCTGTAGTTATGAATACTAGGCAGACTTATTAATATTTTGTTGCAATATAACAGAATTCAGTTTATATTTATTGCCTGTCATTGTTTGGCCTTATTTAGTTCCTGATATGTGGTTGATTTCATAGGGATGAATGCCTAGTTTCTCATTTAATACAGCAAGTATCCATGAAAAGTCACTATTCCTGTGAAAGGTTGACATAAGATAGTATACTACTCAAATTACTTTGTTGAAGTCAACCTTACTTTGGTAGATTATGATATAAACATATTTGTTACCATAATTCTTTTGAAATAGATTGCTTTTATTGCCTTGAACACGTAAGTGAAAGCAGGGTATTATAATCACTTGTTGTGTGTTTGCAAAATTACTGGAATACAGCTGAAGAGATTTTCAGCAAATTGGGCAGAAATACTCATTTGGTGAGTGGCTTGAAACAAGGAAAATTTGGTTTGACTATTTACATGAATACATACATAGATATGTGACTCTGTGTGTGTGTGTGTGTATACACCGATGGATTTGAGGGTTTCGTTTATTTCTGAGTTGATCCAAAAAACAAACTTATTTCACTGAAGTATAAATATGGTACTTAAAAAGAAAAAATTAAAGCAAAATTGAACATACAAATTTTCTGATAAGCAAGTGGTCATATTATTTATGTCCTACAATGAATTAGAATATATGTGATTTACCTACCATCATTGAAAGTCTTTGCTATGCAATATTTTCTGTATTTAATTTTGTTTACTTTCTTTTTCGTATGATTCTACCTTGTCTGCATGTGTACAAGATCATGATGTACCTATGCACATAGACATGTGTGAGTAAATACTAAAATATATACATAGATCGGTGACTCTGTGTGTGTGTGTGTGGTGCTGGATTTGAGGATTTTGTTTACTTACAAGTTGATTTCTTAATTTCACCGTACTTAGGCTTCTAATCCTCTTTTAAGTCAAACACTTGCAAAGCTTAATTCAGTTCAATTAAAAAAAACGTAGATATGTAAGCAACACATTGTAAGCCTAAATATAATTTGCAAAGAAATTCCTCTGCATGCAGGGTATGCATTGCCATTTTGATGCCATTTTTGTTTCATTTCAATTAATTTTGAAAATAAAAAATCATTTAACAAACTAATTTAGTTGACATTAAACTGGTATTTGGTACTTAAATTAACATGATATTTTGATGAGTGGTTTTAATTTCAGTTACTTTAAGCAAGTGATCATACAACTAGAAGTGGTTTTAGGGAAGCTGGTATCAAAAGAGTTAAAGGTGTTCCTGCTATTACAATTCCATCATTTCTTCATATTGTGTCTGGGACAAAATTAAAAAGAAAAAGCTTATGATTAAAGTTAGATAAAATGACAGACTTCAAGAGTCAATACCAATCAGACAGATCAAATTTTGCTACCAGTTTTGTAACTTTGTTATTGCATATTGGCTGATGAGTGTATTAGTTTCAAAGTTTAGCACAAGGCCAACAATTTTGGGGAAGAGATAAGTCAATTCCATCAATTTCAGTGTACAACTGGTCCTTGTTTTATCAACTCTGAAACAATGAAAGGCAAAGTCAACTTTGGGGGAACTTGAATTCAGAATATAACACGGATGAAATAGCACTGAGCATTTTGTCTGGTGACTGCCTTCATATTGACGACAATATTGGCAACACTTTTTGTTAACTTTTCATCTCCTTATAACAGCCACCTAGTTTTAAAATAATCTCTATCTTCAGTTTATTGTTCTTTGGAATAGAAGCAGTAATTATGAAATTGTATCTTCTTGGATGGTTATGCAAAATTGTTATTGACTTCTCCATTAATTTTATTTCCATTAAGTCATTCTGGAGTGCCTTGTTATTTCTGGCTACCAAGTAAAAACAGTTCAGTCCAGCATCAGTTAGTATGCTTTAAATAGGTTTTGCAAGAAATTTTATCTTTACTGTTTCTATTACAGATTACCTTCATATATCCATTCTACATTTATATGAGCTTACTAGCTACTTACATACCTTTGCCTATAGTCTATAATTTGTGACCTACTTTATCTTCTGAAAGGCACATGGCTTTGTGATTAGAGTATTAGATTCATGAGCATAATACCATAGGTTTACATCTTAGATCAAGTAGTGCATTGTACCTTTGAACAAGGCACTTCATTTCCTATTACTCTGGTTTATTCAGCTGAAATGAGGTCAGTCTTCTAGTTGCTACACACCAGATATTCCACTGGCTTAAGGATTTGAGGGTGTCTATCTGCTTGCAAATACAATTAGGTGATGAAAGCAATTATTAAAAGCATGATACAGGCTGTTGGATCATATTCACTTGCAAGTGCTGGTTATCGTATTTTGTTTTACTACTAGCTTTAACATTATCTCAACCTTTGTCTATTCCTACATCAACTAACAACTGGTACCTGCTCAAACAATAGTTTTCATTAATTTCATTTCATATTAACCGTTTTGATACCTACCTAACTGAAATAACCTCTGGTTCTGTAGTACAAATATCTTGTTTTCCTCAAAATTTCTGAATTAAAATCTTCCACCAAACCTTAGTCACAATTTATGTTCTTAACACTAGCTCAATGATAACTAAATTTCTTTGTTATATTGAAAATTAATTGAAAAAGACATAGTTATCTCAACAGAAATATGGTAACAAAAAAGGTTAATGTTTAGAGCCATCTGACTGACTCACTTGCTGGTGGCACATAAAAAGCACCTGCTACACTCTTGGAGTAGTTAGCAATAATAAGAGCATCCAGTTGTAGAAATCTAGCCAGACTAGAATGAAGTCTGGTGCAGCCTTCTGGCTCACCAGTCCTCAATCAAACCATCCAACCCATGCCAGTATGGAAAATGGACACTAAATGAAGATAATGACTTATCTTAGCACCTTAATTGTTTTAATTACACATTACTTAGGTAAAATTATTTCACTTCACAATGCATCTCTTGAATATCCAAAGTTTTTTTTTATCTTTGATATTTTCACATCTGTTTCGATTTATTCATTTCAAAAAGTTCTACATGCTTATCATATGAAATATATTTTGAATTCTAAGGATGAATGAATACATAGAAATTGACTTCTTAGTTGTTAGCTGTATTATTCAATACTTAAGTCAAAAGTCGGTTTTTTTTTCTGGATGTAATTTTTTTCATTTAATGTAATTAATGTCTTATCAGGTATTCTGTAAGTTAAATTTAATTAAGGGTTTTATAAGTCTGATTTAATTAAGGTGATTTGGAAACACTGATCATTAGAATAGTTATTTATTGTGACTTGTTGAAAGTTCCTTAAATTTGTAGAACCTCACTGTTGAGCTGTCAACATAAAAAACATTCTTCGAATTTATTGGAAAGTACATTAAAGATAAAGTTTTTCTCAAAACCGTAATTAAAGTTGGAATAATCCTTAAAGGCTTATATGCATTCTATGTGTAGATGTTTCTATTTATTATTCTCCCAACATTCAAAGGATTTCAAAATTAAGAAAATCGTATCTTTTAATTGCAACAAATTCTATCAAACATTTAGTCCCACAATAGATTGAAAGTTCTATATTTTCATTTGGAATATATCCCTAGTTACTTGACAGCCAAAACGGTTGATATAAAGTTGCTCTTCTTTTTCTTTCTTATGCCAAAGATATTATATTACAATTAGCATAGGTTGGTTAAATAAACTAACAAACTTTCTTGGAGACAATCAATTGTTTGTGACATTATTTTGATAGAAATATGTATGTGTTTATGAATTTATTGTAATCATAGACGCACTGAGGCATACAGAAGTTGCCAAATTATTAAGAAAAGCATTGTAGTATGTGAAGAAAACATTCCGTCAACTTCTAAGTAATAGAAATTTAGAGGCCAATCTATGAATTTCTGTTGCATAGAGAAAATCTTTATTATAACAACAATTATGCAATGATGCAAATGTTTTTCCTGTTCCTCATTTCTATAATATTGGTTTCACCTCTTTTGCATTAATGGAGGTTAAAACCTAGTGGGAGTTTGCTGCTATAAACTGCCTGTAAATCGGATAAATTGTTTCGAAATCTGTTTTTTCACTAACTTACTGCACCATTATTAACTTGTGACCTTTTATCATCTATTACATTTCTGGCCAGTCTCTTTTATCAAATTACTTTCATTCCCAGCACTGTTTCTTAGAACTGACGTTTATTTCAGTATATAAAATGTTTTTTAGAAACTCTGGAAATTGTCACCCATATAATTCTGCAGTATCCTCTTTTCTTCATTTTATTTCATTTCTTTCATCTTCTATGACCATAATTCTAATGAAATATACTGCCTAATTGATTAAAAAAAAAGTATTTGATATGATTTTGTAAAACAAAAAATAGAAAAATCTTTTTATTTAACTCCATTGATACACTTATATTTCCTTACATCATCCCTAATGTTGTATGTACTTAGTTATTCCTTGCAAGAACTGCAACCTTTTGTAATTCTCTCTATGTTTATGTTTTTTCCTATAGATATGAGCATGTATATGTTCAAACTGCATAGCATCTTGGTTCATGTGACCAATATAAAAGTGTTCACAAAGGTTATAGGAAGTTGCCTTCATATTCTGAGTCACTTATAAAAAAAAACAATGTTATATGTGTAATCTTTTCTTTTGTATTTAGTTGCTGGTGGGAGCCCAATATTTGGTTAGATTCTCTGTGGCTATAAACATTTTAGTTGTTGTTTCATTCGAAAGTTAGAGCTTTTAGAATCCCCCCCATGAGTGAAAGAATCAAATTTGGTACAAGATCTATAGCAACAGTAACTGCTAATTTTTCTAATATTCTTCCCTTCTAATGGCATATACTTGTAAATCAAAAGTTGTTTCACCCGTACTTCAATTAAGGATTCAGTTCTAATCTAGAGCAGATATTTTTATGTACATCAGATTTTGATGAGATTTCTTAACCTTTGGAGTGGCTGTGTTCTTTACTATTATTCCCTATTTTCTCTATCCAGCCTTCTTACTATAAGGGTATACCAATAAAACGCTACATTTTATGTCCATTGAGAGCACTAAAATCTCAACTACTTATTTTGAATTTGTCCGCTCCACATTAATTTTCACAAATAATAACATTTCTACATAAAAATTACTTATTCTAGATCTAAATTGCTGTTTCATAAACTTTTGTCTAGAGAGATTACTAATATCTTCTTGAGCTCTAAATTATTTTCTTCAAATAATTTTGGTCGCTAAAGGAAGTTTTGTCAATATTTATCATCAAAATGAACTAGACCTGTTTCTAATTTGGGATCTTGATTGGTGTTAGAATATATAAAGAAGTTATAGTAATTGATTATTAGTATTATGCACCCACAGACATGCATTATAGATCTATCATCATACACATATTAACTTCACTTTATATTATCCTTCATCACAACATTCTTACATTAGTAAGTCTGAAGCTCTGTACAGCTTCACTGAAAATTCATATAAAACGTATGATCATATGCGCAAAGTAATTTTGAAATATTAATTTGATCGTTCTTCTTCAATGAACTGTAAACATTCCCAGCATGTTACCATGTGACATTTTTATCCTGAGCTGCCAATGTAAAGGATGTAAGTCTATGAAAACAATTCTTGTTCAGAGCAAAAACTTACAAATGATAAAATATTGCTTAGAATAGATAAATAAAAATCAATGAGAATTCTTGAATTTCACCTATAGTAGAAGGTAGGCCTTGGAATTGCATTGATCTTATGTAGAAACTAGAACAAGTTTTGTGATAGTGGGCAGCATTGAAGTCAAACTAGAGCAAGAAGTTTTGAGATAACTTAGTTAATTTAACAAAGAAATTAAGCAAATTACCTTGGGATGATTTTCTTAACATTAGGTCTCATATTATTTACATAATTTGCATTGTTATGAACATGGGATTTTTAATATTTTCTCATCTGTATGTGTATTGGATGGCAGACTTAGAAGAGGCCTTGTGGTATTTAGTCACATTCTGAATATAAATTCTTATGGATTTGATAAAATAAATAACAGTTAAGTACTATCAGTGATTCAATGAACTTTTTCTCTCCAAATTATTAGGCTTTTGCCTATGTTACAAATGATTTTTTTTCCATATCTATAAATAGTTTTAAAAATTTGACCTTTACATGAATATATGTGGTAAATATACACTTACATGTCTGGGCATAGTATTTTGATATACATTTTTCTATACTTGCAAAACTTCATTAATTTTTTTCTACCTTTCCATCTCTAGTTGATTTCTATTAGCATAATATTGATGTATATTTATCAGTTAATATACGAATATGTCCATACATGTAAATGTATATTTACCACATATGTTCATGTAAAAGTCAAATTTTTTAGACCATTCTTTAAGGCCAAATTTATAAGATTGACTATTGCATGGATACTACTTTTGAGGGGCTGAAATTCAAGTTGGAAGTACTGTATCAGCAGCAGAAGCACAACTGATCTCTAAGCAAATAAAAACAAAAATGCATTGAATTACAGTAATATTACCACATCTGAGCATCAAAACACACATCTTAGTAAATAAAAAAATCCGCAAACAAGACCATGTAGCTCTTATAAATATTTACACATTTTCTTTTATTTGTGCCTATCAAATCTATCTAGCTGAATGAAATCAGTTTATATCTCCTAATATAAAGTTAAAGCATTTCAGCCTAGGTGCCATCATATTCACATTCATGTTCAGTTGCCATTTTGTGGAACGCATTTGCCACATGATTCTTATAAGGTAAACAATGTGTCATGTTCTGTGTATGTGTTGTCCCAACAGAAATGAAAAAATAAAGTTGCAAGTCATGTGCAGTTACCAGTAAATGTCCATAAGGTGTAGAGTTTGTTAATCTGGAGCAGAGATTCCCAAAGTGTGCTCTGCAAGACTCCAGGGTTCCCTGAGAGTTATCAAGGATTTCACATTTTTAAAAATAATGTCAAAGGATTCTATGGCCAAAAAAAAAAAAAAGAAAGTTTAGGAACCACTGATCTAGTGATTAGCTAAATGTTTTTAAGCTCACCAAAGCCATTCCTCTGTACAAGTTGATGCAGTGGTGTTTTTGCTGTTTGGTGATAGTGCTGTCTGTGAAGCATGTTTTTTTACCATGTAAACAACAAATGCATGATAGATATGTTTATTGTGCAGATGCATGCAGGCTTGAAGCATATCCTGTGCATACATTTTGGTAAGGGCAATGTTGCACCATCAACGGATGTGCAGTGTTTGCTATTAAATGGTGTTTTACTATAAGTACCAGGCATTCCATCTGTACAGCAGGCTGCGGTAAGGTAGCCACACAATTTTGTTACAGTGTTATTCCTATGTACAGGATAATAAGGTACCTTGACCCAAAAATGTTGGCCTGTTGTTTGTTAAGTACTAGGGTTGACTTTTATATGGGATCTTTGGAAAATTACTAACTTCTTGACCAAAACTAGGGAGGCCAACTTTTACATGAAATCAGGTATTACTCAAGTATACATGGTATATAAAATTGAGTGTCCCGTGGCGTATATTTGCACATAACCTTAGTTGAAGTACAGAATTTTCATATGAATCTCCAATATTATTTTTAACTGAGCATCCCCCCAAAAATTGCTATTCACACTAGAAAAAAGTCACTTCTTTATTGAATGTTAATAAAAGAAAAAAATGTCTTCTAAGCTTTGAAGACGATCAGCAGGCAATATTGAGTGAATTTTTTCTCATAAATACAAAATACTTGCAGTGCATTTAGACTTATGAACAGGTAGTTCCAGACTTTAACAATTCAACCATCCTACTTCTACTCTCTCGGATACAAGGACATTATTTTCCCCCATGGATTCTCTTTCTGTCTAAATGGTTAAATAACTTCTTGGCTCCACAAAAAGGAAAGAAAGAAAATTGTCTTGATTGAATTTTAGTAGTATTTAGCCTAAGGCTTCCAAAATTTGTCACAGGCAATAGTAAATTGTTGCATATATTTAGAAAGGAATTATGTTAATTAGTTTTTGTTTATGAGAAAATAGAATATTAGCATAGTAACTCTTCTTTGAGAAATGATACCTGTATTACTTTATCCTTTTGTTAGCAAATGCATGGATGATGTGCAAAATACTTTTGGTAAAGGAGGGAAGAAACACTAGGCATTGACAGTATGGAATTTAATGGTTGAAGTGTGGTGAGTTGGCATCAATGTCATCAATATTACAACAATATCTAGTGTTATTGGTGTCTGATGTATCATTGGTGAACAGGAAGTGATTTGAGAAGATAACTGGTCCAGGTAGAATACCGGAGATATTGATGCAGCATTGCAAGAAATTGTTCCATAAACCCATGCATTTATAACATCATAAATCAAGAAAGTATAGTTCTACATGTTATTAGTTGAATAGGATTTCGACCAGGAACTGTCATATATTATGGTTGGATAATATTGAATACAGCTTTATTCATTGGTGGTTGTTCCCCCATCACCATGGAAATGACTGGGAATATTGGCAATAAAAATACAGAATGAAGTTAGATCCTTTATTTCAGGAGAAGGTATGCATGTTTCAGAACAAGATATTCATATTTCTGTAGTACTATTTAGAGACATATGACAGAATTCCAACATCTTAGCTAGAATAGAAGGCATTATTAAAGTAATTGCTAGAATATCATTCTTGGTCAAAAATAGGAATAATCAGTCATTTATGGTTACATGTTTGGAACAGAGAAATTGTGAAATGATTTGTCAGATTTTAAGAAAGGAAACAATTGACTTTGGCAAGAGAACTATTTCATATGCAGAAAAGAAAAAAAGTCTTCTCTCTTTGGTAGATATTTGTTTTTATGTTCATGCTTTTCATGCTAGTATGAATTAAACAACTATACTATGAAAGGACCCTGCCATGCACCTGGGCAGAGTTCAACCGTGAGCACAACGATAGACCCATCCATTGCCCTCCGGATAGACACTTGGTGTGCAGACCTGTTGTTGCAGGCGCCAGCACTCCTCAGAGTGTGGGTGATACCTGTTATCTGGAGCTGCAAAACCGTGCTGGCACTCATTGCACTTTGAGTGTCGGCAAGGTGGATCAGGCAAGAGCTGGTCCTCAGAACAACCCCCAGCATGAGGGAGAGCACCACCATTGTACCGAAGTGAGAAAGTTTTGTACAGCACCCAGCTCCCTATTCAGAAGGTGCTGGATGCAAATTTTTAAGTTGGAGCATACGAGAAGCTGGTCCCGAAACCCAACTTTTTGTGGTATCCCCTCTGTGATCTGCCTTCATGGCAATTCCAAGAAATTGCTTTATAACCAGCCACTTTTTCTGTCACTAACCATTATCTGCTTTTCAAATAAGTGTTCATATATGTTGGAAATTATTGAAGGTACAATGCTAGCAAATGGTTTGCTGACAGCAGAGATGATAACAGCACTCATCACCACTCAGAAGTTGTGCTTTTTAGAAAACATAAATGTAACCAAATCATAGATATGATGCATGCCGACACGTATATTTATGTATTCATTTGTGAAGGTGCAGGGTGTGGTAAGATGTTTACGTCTCAACCACACTGCATGGGTCCTTGGGTATCTTCTATAATCCTACCTGATCAAAACCTTGTGAGTGTATTTGGTTGATGACAACTGAAGAAAGTCCATCATTTGTGTGCATTGTTATTGGTCCCCCGATTTATTGAGGGGGACTTATGTTTTGAGGCA
>JACXVO010046556.1:151626-164337 GCA_015501135.1 Hapalochlaena maculosa
AATAAATAATAGGCTTAAAAATCAAACGTTTTGAGGTTGAGTTGCTCAACTAAAACCTTTCAAGGCAGTGCTCCAAAATGGTGACAGTCTAATGACTGAAATGAGTAAAAGAATAAAAGGATATTTACCGTTTACTTATTTCACTCACAGAAGACATAACAAACTGACACCAGTTGTGAAGTGGTGGAGATGCAAATGCTCACACACAGACACACTTATGCTGGGGCTTCCACACAGTTTCCATATATCAAATTCATTCACAAGGTTTTGGTTAGCCTGGGGCCAAGTTAGAAGACACTTGCCATTGCTACTGTACAATCAATTCTGGTGCTTGTATTTTGCTGAAACCAACCTAAATTTACTGAGTGCTTCCTTGGCACTGTTATAAACCATCTCTTTTAACTTTCACAGGAAGAGAATGTTCAATTTGTGACTGAAATAAAGTTTAGTAGAATCAAACCCAACCTGAACACACTGACTTAAGGACTTATACCTGGCATCTAGTGATGATTAAGTGAAATTAATTAATACTACAGACATTATGAGATTAACTATTCGAGAATGTTTCATTTAAATCAAAATTAATTATGGACACAGTATTTCTTAATTTTTATAAAATGTTCAACTTGAGAGGCATTGTACTCTGGTGTGCCACCATAGGCCCTAGGATTGTTGAACTCCAAGATTTTGAACACTGATCTATTAAGCAGTATGAATTTGATCCAAGTTATCAAGTAAAATTATATCGCAGTTTGTCACTTATTAAATATTAACACCACAGGTCATCTATTTTAATAACATTTATGAAACACTGTTTATATGTTAGTTTTGGCTATAAACATTGACTTACGCAATCTAACGAGCTTCCTTCACAATTGACTGCCTTACATTGGCTGGCTACTCCTGCTGCTTTCCCATTCATATATCACCTCATTTAGACATTGCAAGCTGAATACAATAAGTTTATGGAGGCTGTTCTGCTCCAATCAAATTGTCGTTTGCCAATCAGATGTATGTAAAAAGAGAAAGAAAGAATGGGAAGAGGAACATTATTAATAAGTCATTGTTATCAGTGTTTATCTCCAGATGAACCTATGATCAAATGCCTTCCAGTTGTAATAATCCCATTTTTCTGAAAGTGTGAGACTATATTGTCTAATATGTTGTGTTCTTATTCATGCTTTTATACCTGGTGGAGTAAAATAAATATTTTATATCAGGATATTAAATATCTTGCAATATTTGGTTGCATTCTTTCACATTCTGGGATCAAGCACTCCCCCCTCTCCCCACCCTCCCATCCAAATTTAGTATCTCATATCTCTCTTTGGTTTGATTCATCTTCTACAATATATAACCCTGAATCGAAATAAGAGTGCAATGTTAGCTGTAATATATGTTATATAATTATGTATTATGTTTTATATTGTTGCATACAATCTTTGTTCCATTTTTGTTTTTTTGTAAGTCATAATGCAACCAAGAAAATAAAATTCCCTTTTTTTAAAAAAACAATCACTCAGTTCATGCAGTGCCCAACTATTGAGCTTTTTAAAATTTCCAATGTAATATAAATGAGCACCACTTTGGTTCTTCTGCAATCTCTTGGTTTTCTTCGGTTTACTTAATGGTCCTCAATTGCTTGTCAGTTAAAGGAATCCCCATAGAAAATTGGTCTTAAGCTCCTTTGTTATAGTCTAGAAATGGAAGCTGAGAATTAAGCCCAAATGAACTCCCTGTCTATTTTCTAAATTTGTTCCTGAACTCATTGCTAACTTTTGTCTGACTATGAACTGCATGGCCATTAAGATCCCTTATCCACCCCCATCCCTTTTAATTTCCTCAGTGACCTCAAACTACAATGTGGAGCCCTGTCAAAGGCCTTCACCAGCTCAACAGATGTTAGGTGAAAGAGCTTACTCTGACTGCAGAGCGAAACTGCTTCTAATTTAGCCTAATTCCATTCCTAATCAGTTATAATATAACAAATTTTTTCAGTAACTTTCATAACTAGGTTTTCAGTTTGACGTTCTATAACTCCTCTATAAAGCATTATTTTGTCCTTGTGTTACTACTACACCAACAATAAGCTATGACACTTTCCTCAACTACCTGATTGACTATGCAAGGGGCTAGTGTGTGACCATTACCAGATAGTTCCAACAATTCTCCTTGATAGTCCAGCTATTTTCCCTATCTTCCTTAATCACATTTTTAACTGTATAGCTATCAACTTCAGTGACTGGTCTGCTTTTGCAGTTCTTCTTCCATACATTTTTATTCAAGAATCTTTTATGATAGCTTATCCAGTCATTTTTCTCAACAGCATCAGTGAGGGTGTGTTCTGCTATCATGATGTACTCACTTCTTCCAAAATATGTCTTAGCTCCCTCTAGTGCATTCCAGAGCACTTCATGTGTCTGGCTTTTATGTTACGAGGTATGCACTCTTCTCTAATTTTTGCCTTTCACCTTAAATCTAGAATAGTGGTGGCTAAACTAGGGCCCGCAGGCCACATGTGGGTCGCAGACAAGTCTATTGCAGCCTGTGGCAAGTTTCCAAAAATGAATGCCATGTAGCCCATGGCCTATTTCTGTGCAGCTTGCGACCCCTCTGTACAGTCCCAGGCCGATATTATAAAATAAGTTTTTATTGTTTTTATGGTTGTTGTCCTAATTTCCATTGCAATGCATTCCCCCCCTCCAATAAAATGCAAGCATATAGATGTGAAGGTGTTCATATTACTTGCATGCATGTGCACGTACAAAAAACTATGCACACGTATGTGCATGAGCAAATTAGCATACATCCTTGAATTGCATGTGTGCGCACATACACATAATTGAATATGACTGAGTTCACAGGTGAGTGGTAGCCGCCTGTGATTGGAGCAGAATATTGGGCTGATACAGATTCAGCCACTTCATTTGGATACTTCACTATCAGTTTAGAATGATGCAAAAACTATCGCAACAAAAGAAACGGCAAATTGACGATGAATGCAGGAAGTTTCAGCCACATTGGGAGGAAAAGTACTTTTTCTCATTTGTCAATGGAAAGTGAGTTTGCCTCATTTGTCAGGATATTGTTGCAGCCATGAAAGAGTTTAACCTTTGTTGCCATTACGAGACCAAACATAAAGATTATAATTCCCTGACTGGAGTTGAATGTGCAAATAAGATTCAACATCATAAAACTTATTGTCCTCACAACAAAAGCTATTTTATTGAGTCAACAGAAAACAACATAACACTGCAATTATCAGTTTACAAGTCCCTCAACTCATTTCTCAACACGGTGAACCATTTTCTGAAGCGGAATTCCTCAAAGAGTGCATCATGACGGTTGTCAGCATTATGTGTCCAGAAAAATTAGATGATTTTGATAGTCTCACTCTATCCAGACAATCAATCACCAGAAAAGTTGAAAACTTCTTGGTCAATATCTGCCTCCAAATATCATAAAGAGCAAAGGATTTCGATTTGTTTTTCTATTGCCTGCGATGAAAGCAGGGCATTGACAGGGTATTGACAAGAATTTCCAATTCACTGAAGAGCTGCTTCAACTGACCAGTCTTAAGTCAACCACAACTGACAAAGATATTTATGAGGCTGTGTCAAATGCCATTGAAGGTAGGAGTCTTGATCGGACAACACTCAATGGGGTGACTACTGACAGTGCACTCTTTGGTGTCACACTTCATTCATTTTATAAATAATGCTACGTTGTTGGCTTGTTTCTAAAACAAATATATTTACTTACTCATTAATTTTATATATGTGTTTGTGTGTGTGTTTTGTGCATGCAAGTGTGGAATGATATATATGGATGTATCTTTCTTTTAATAATATATACATATATACATTTACATTCCCACACATGCACTTGTACATGTGTATGTATGTATACACCTTATTAGAATGAAGGATAACAGGATCCCTAAACAAATGCTTTATAGGGAATTTGTGAATGGAAAGAGGCCTCAGTAGAAACCAAGGCTGCACTTCAAGGACTATGTCAAGTCCTCGCTAAAAGCCTGTGATATGCTGGACACTGCTGGGAGAAGAATGCCTATCACCATTATAGATGGAGGAAGCAGGTTATAAGGAGGGGATCGACTCTTTTGAGAGAGAACATATTCAACATGATGAACTTAAGTATGCTGCTTGAAAGTGTACTGCTGGTGTAGTGAATGGGGAAAGCTTGATCTGCAATGTTTGCAGTCGCTTATATTTGTCAAGAGCAGGGCTCATTAGCCACCAATGAAGCCACAAATGTAAATAATAAGTTAGGACCAGTGCATACAACCAATGTCTTCTTTAATCACAAGTGGACAGCCATCTTGTATGTATATATGTTTGTATGAATTTAAATTCGATCAGCCTGCTTTATTTAATGTATGTCTTGCTAACTTTTACTAAATTAAAATTTTGTGTGGCCTGTGGACCTACTCAAATGTGGAAATACAATCTGTGGTCAAAGAAGTTTGGCCACCCCTGATCTAGAATATATTTATTTAAGAATATGTGTCGTTCTGCAAAAACAGTTACTACAGGTGTCAAAAACATAGGCAACATCTTAAACAACTAAAAAAAGAAAATAAACACCAGTTTTCTTGTGATTTTCTTTGATTATTGCTTCATCAGTTTGTGTTTATTTATTTATTTTGATTAAGATGTTGTCTGTGTAATTCAGTGTTGTCAGTGCTCATTCAGAGAATTAATTCTAACTTCAAAGTGATATAAAATACCAAGTTTCTGTGAGCATTTTGCTTGGAAGAACTGCTTAGAAAGATATTTTCAAAGAATTGAAGAAAACATTAAGTAGAAGCTGTTTAGAAAATGTCTAAAATGTATTAAAACTGTTGGTGTAGAAAATGTGTTTCATGAAACAAATCTACCAATCTTGTCAGAGAATAGGATACTTAATATTTCACAGCATCATTCATCAGCAGACATGTAGGAAATATTTAGAGCTGTCATGTGTATTAGAGCCAGTTGTATCAACAGAATTTTATTCAAACACCTGCATTTGATTATTAACAGTTTCAAAAATGTCTCATAACTTAATAGTTGTAAAGTTATTTTCAGCATTGTTTTAACTTTGGAGGGTGGCTGACATCTTTAGAGTGAGAAAAATCATGTTCAGCTGCTACTTCCAAAGGATGAATAGTTATGGAGATTGGTATTCTCAGTCAACTAACATGCATTTTAACAAGCTTAACTATTAATTACAAAGCAGATCTAAGCTTGTATGTGACATATACACTGTAATGAAAACTTTTTACCGTTCTTTTTTTGTTTTATCTTTTGGCCCCCAGCTAATGATAAATAACTTCAACTATTTTCCCTTCTGAGACTAATATAGCAGATTCTCTACTTCCTTTCAAATTCAGTTCATTATCACTAGTTTTGATGCTTCAGTTTCAACAGCATACTTTAGATGTCTGTGAAAATGTAGATGGTATTATAAAGTCATTCAAAATTTATTTGACTGCATCATTGAGAAACTTCTGCCAGATCTTCAACTTCAGTCAAATGGCATACTAAAAAGACAAGTATAAAAGAGAAAATTTCATTTTATGAATGACACCCTGATGACGGATATAAATTTTTAAAATATTTTTCAGGGATGTTTTCAGTATTTAATACAACTTATTTATCTCCAAATTACATTTTCAAAGATAAACTATATTGAATCCATTCTTAGTTCAGTGCTAACTTATCCCCACTTGCAGTAGGTTTGTATTTCAGGAACCACAAAATTTAAAATTCGGCTTAATATTTTAACAAAGAAAGAAATACATGGCTCATGTTGTTTTAGATAGATGGCAGTTTTGAAAGTATTTGGTCATCCCATAAATAATGTAATAATTGTTTTTTTAATTGCATGAACTAAAAGTCAGAGAGGGGTGGGATAACCTACCTGCATCAATTTGCTATAAAAGCAGATAGTAATTTTTCCTTGTAGTTATTCTTAGTGTCAGTTTTGAAGAGTACGGTTAAATTTTAACGGCTACATTTTCAAAGTTGTAGTGGAAGTGAAAAAGAGCATATTTGGCATATTTTGTTTTATGAGTTCAATAAAGGCAATAACATAACAGGAAGTTTGAGGAATATTAAGGCAGTAATGTGGGGATTGGACAATAAGTGTAAACCTGTATGAATGATAGTTCTAGAAATTCCATGCCAGAAACTACAGCCTAGAAGACAAATCTCATCCTCAAATAACTGTAGTTTGATGAGGACTCTGGTTGAAAAAGAATCCCATCTTAACTGTTGAGGAATTAGCAGAGAAGCTTGGATTTGATAATTCTCCAGTCATTCAAATTAGCACTAAAAGAAAAATGTTCTTCCATCAGAATAATACTCAGCTACATACAGCAAGGATGACATTCCAAAGGCTGGAGTAGTTTGAATGGGAAATGATGCACAACCCACTATATTCACCAGATATTGCCCCATTTGATTATCATTTATCCTGCAATCTTCAAAATTATTTGGACAGAAAAAATATGAATTCTGTAGACAATGTCAGAACAGTACTGGCAGAGTAGTTTTCATCACAAGCTAGTGGATGAATTTTAGAAGAGAGGGCCTTGCAAGTCTACCAGATTGATGGAAGAGCATTGTAGAAAATGAATGACAGTATATTTTAGATTAAAAAAGGACTTTATCTTAATTTTGAAAAATAAAAAGTGTAGTACTAAAAAAGAAATTTATGCAGTGACCAAAAATGA
This sequence comes from Hapalochlaena maculosa, assembly GCA_015501135.1. Taxonomy (NCBI): domain Eukaryota; kingdom Metazoa; phylum Mollusca; class Cephalopoda; order Octopoda; family Octopodidae; genus Hapalochlaena; species Hapalochlaena maculosa. The sequence goes on from JACXVO010046556.1 coordinate 158,366, forward strand.
AGCAACAAAAAAAAACAACTGTTTTAAAATCTTTGTTGGATCATCTTGACCTACAAAATGCAAAATCTATTTCCTGAAATACTGCCAGAAATACCTGATTTGTAGACGATTTTTGGATTATAGTATAGTCTGCAGAAATATTTTTTTACTTGCATGAAAAGTAATATTCTTAAAATTATAAACCTGGAAAAGTACAGGACAAACTATTATACCTGTAAAAATATAAGACAAACTATTTTTTCTAGTAAAGAATAAGAAATTTTTTTTTTTCAAATATTGCAGCAAAGAATCCAGTTCTTCTAATTTATCACTCTTTACAGTTGACATCTTTTTGATTTGTTGTACAAAAACAACTGTTCAGCTTTGTAAATTTGTCTCATTAATTCTTTTTTTCTGTATTTAAGGTAGTAAATTAATGAAATTCTACTTAAATAAGTATAGTATTATTTGTAAATTATAATAAAATAATTTTTAGTATTAACATTTTAATTTTAGCTACAATATTTTAAGTAAAATGTTTCTTATTCTTTACTAGAAGTAATAGCTTGTCCTATACTTTTAGAGGTGTAATAACTTAATTTTCATGCTCACATTTTTCTATGTAACCCATGATTTTTCTACGTATTACTGTTATAAGATAATTAATTATGTGTTAATTAATAATTTAAGATTTTATCTCACAAAATACTGAAAGATAACATTTCAATTTTTTAATGTTTAATTTAAATATATGTTGTTATTGAATTATTTGATATTACCCATTCATTCAAAATTAATGGCAGGGATTTTTACCATGTTGTTGGTTGCACCATGGCTCACCAAAAGTTACAAACAAGACGCCAAAACTAGGCTCACCTTATGTTATCTAATTTTGCAGTAAAATGTGACTATTATTGTGCCTTCAATTTTATGTAAATATTTTGTTTATCATAGATTAAAACCATTTTATAAACCAAAAGAGAAAAACATAATTTCCAAATTTAAGAAAATGTTAATTTTTTTTATGTATTTTTTTCCCCCTAAATAATCATTAATCAACCATACTTTCTACGTCTTAAATTTAGTTACAATTCCACTGAAGGACACATTCTACCAGTATTGGAAACTTCAAAGTGTTTAGTTTAAAATTTTTAATCAAATAACTTGTATGTCAAATTTAATAGATGCAAAATGGATTAGAGGCAAAGTTGACCTTGGTGTAATTTGAACTCAAAGTGCAAAGACATGAAATACTGTTATGTATTTCACCCAGGTTTATAACACAAAACTATATCAAACTTTAAAACATTGATGGAATCAAATAAAATTCTAATAGTAAATTAAGAAAACAAGAGATGAAGAAATAGGAACCAGTGGTGATGTTATTTTAACTCCTTAAGCTCTACAGAAGCACATATGTGTCCATGCAATGAGATTATTTCGTGCAAGAGGCGCACTGCTGCATTTATTTTTACCTCTCACTGACAGCAGCAGACTCAGATATGTGTCCTTTCGTTTCCTAGCCCTAAGTGCCAGCAGCACTTAGTGCTAGGACTTAGGCTACTTGCAGGCTGTTAGGCATTGGTTCACACTGTTGCTGTAGGGCTTAATGAGTTAATTAGTGCTACTTCATTGGCTTGTTGCTTAATCAGTTAAGAAAATATTTATTATATGAAGGAATAGCGGTTTCAACAAAAATATTAATGGTTTAATTACAGGTATTTCTTGCCAATTCAAATGGACAGGATGTCGTGAAAAATACCCTCACATTCCCCATAAGGGCACAGTATATCAAATTTCGTCCACAGCGTTGGAGTTCCTCAATGTCACTGAGGGTAGAAATTTATGGATGTAGTTTTGGTAAGATTTAAGATTTTGTTTTTAATTTGAATAGAGAATTTATTCATTGGTATTTTCAAGTTGTTAAGCATGCAAAATACTTAAACACTCCTAAAGAATTGCATTTTCTAAGATGTGAATATTCTTTTGAATGATAATTAATTAGTAATTTAGAAATTAAAATTGTCAACATTATGACCCATTCATCATCTTATTCCTTATTAATTTATCACAAAATACAAGTTTTAAAGAATCTTTTGTTTACATGTAAATATTTTAGCAATAACCATTTCTGTTTTAATATATTCCAGAATCTGATGTCATCTTTTTTGATAGAAACACTTACATTACCTACGACCTCACCAACTTACCAATACCCATACATACTGAACAAGATCTTCTTAGAGTCCATTTCAGAACCAACAAACCTGACGGTGTACTTTTCTATACAAGTGGTGACCAAGGAGACTATCTTTCTATAGAATTGAAGAGAGGATATTTGTATCTTCATATTGATTTAGGTGAGTACTTTCTTATATCCATTTTCAGATTGTTTGAAAGTTAGATAATTTAGTGTTAGACTAATCTTTTTGAAAGATAATACCCTCCTGCTGTCAGTTGCAATTTAGATGTTGGATAATATAGAAAACATAAATTGGAATCTGTTTAACATTTAACTTCTTCAAAGCTAAGAACTAAGTAATTTTTTTTTAGTCCATCAGATGAGTTCTGTACCAATATCTTTTGTCTGACTTTTATTTAAGTTCCATAAAGAGAAACATAATTCTATAGATTTTTGGTCTGAGTTTCGGTTTGTGAGACATAAATGCAATAGGCTTAATGATTTCATCATGTATGCATTATTTATATAGATGGATTTTTACTTTTGTTAACCTGGAATTCCTTTCTAAACAAAAACAAAGTAAAACAAGCAATTCCTAAGGAACAAACTTTTTTTTACTACACTGTAAATAGCTGCTAGTGTCGAAGAGAGTTATCTTGTTTAGAATAAAAGAAAATTGCATTTCCAGGGAGATGGATTAGCATTAGATATTCTTGTCTCCTCTGGGAATAATATTTTAATATTGTCCTTGTTAACAGCAGAAGAGAATGCCTGTAAATCTGTTCAGATTTATATTAACGAACTGAGAAAACCTTAATAGATATGGAAAAAAGAACACTAGAAAGATTTATTTTATATGCATGAAACTCTATATGACATAGGCTTAAGGATGTTTCATTGCTGATTTTATATCACTTTGTATTTGCTAGTATAGATGTCATTTTTTAAATTTTATTTTTTCTTCAATTAGGTTTTTTTATATATTGATAGCAAATTTGTATAGTCCCAGGAGTCTGTTACTCTGCTATTATTAATAATCTTGTGTCAATTATTGGAAAGTTGATTTAACTGTTGCTTGAAATCTAAACAGATAGTTTTTCGTGTATTTTACTTACTTTTGTCCATCTATAGTCATATCATAAACTCAATATTCTTCTCTTATTTCTTTTTCTCTAAGTTATGCCAGCTATAAACATACTCCTATCACTTGTAATTTTTAAGATAAATACTACATTCTCCACATTAACTGTCATAATTTCTAATCTATTTTTGTGTTATGGTTATCATATTCTCTTATCGTTTTGACATTAGCCAAATTAAAAAAAGGTTTAAACTTTTAAATTGTATAATTAAATAGAAATTATTTAACAGAAACCATTAGATATTTATCACCAACATTTTATCTTACTAGTATCGTTCAACTTGTTTTTGTTGCTACTAATTTTCTATTAATTTTCACAGCTTAATATGAAATACTTAGTATACATATTCATTTAATCCTTTTAACTAATGTATTTTCATTGTTCATGTCTGATAGCTGCTTTATTTCCATTTAATTTTATTCCCTCAAATTTTATACCATAGTGTCTTATATTTTCATTAATATCAATCCTGGTGTTTCCTAAAAATTTATTCTCATCAATGTTAAAAGTAGAAATAGATAAATTTATAATCTTTCCTTGGAGAGATGTCATTTCTACATTAAAAAAGGTTGTAAACTAAAGTTAAAAATGTACAAATCTGTATTTACTAAATTTACAAGCATCTTGTTTTGTTTTTATACCTATCTGACTTAGAGAAATAGACAATTTTAGGAAATGTTTTGTTACTTTTGTATCAAAATGAGATTATTTAAAATTTATAGTGACCAGATTACCAATTATCATCATCAGCATTTTTATCTTTACCAGAATTGGGTAGTTGTTATAAAATGAATAATTAGTCTAATTAATGCTAAATGATCTTTAAAATGGAATCTGAATTAGATAATTTAACCTTTTCTATTTCTAGCCAAGTTATTTCTTTTGGTGTTATTGTAGCTATTTCATAAACTCACCTGTTCTAAAGATATTACAGTTAATATAATCAAATTTTATATTAGTGTGTTGTAGTAATGCAAAGAATACTATGTTAACATTATAACATACTTTTATGTCAGCCTAACTGAATGTTGATGAGTAACTATGTATTTGCGATTTGTTTCTTCTATATGTTCCTTGCATGGATAGCCGTGGCTGTTTTCCTTAGTTTAAAATAATATTTGAGTGTGTTTTGGCTTTGGTTTTCCTATGTTTGAATGAAAGATGAATTTTGTCAGTTGACAATGATGGTTAAAATACAGAATGTTATTTATAGTGGATATTTGCTGCAGTTTAAATGGAAGAAAATGTGTGAGGAACTATGTAAAGTTTGCTGTAAGGTCGAACAATAACAGTCATTGCACTTGTATCTAATTATCTGCCTATGATATTACAGTTTCATTTCTATAGAATATGGACTGTTTTCAGTGTATTTGTGTCATTCTTGTAAGCAGTTCTCAGAAATCTTCTCATTAGCTTGACTGATTGTATTTTTACGAGCTAGACTTTCAAACCAGTTATTGGTGTGTGAATGGAAAGCAAAGTTTATTGGCTTCTATTACTACCATTGCCAACTCGGTTTTAAGGACACTCACTCATAATATCTAAAGAATTGCATTAGGAAAAAAAAATCTTTTTTGAGACACTACGAATAAAATTTAATCTCTTACTGTAGTCATCATTCACAGTTTGACTATACAGCAGGAAATACATTTGATTTAGAATAGGTCATGTTTATTTCTGGTTACACCATCAGCTTTTATGACCAAGTGTATATTCCAAATACAATAAACTTTACATCACAAATCTATATCATATATATATATATATATATATATATATATATATATATATATATATATATATATATATATATATATATATATATATATATATATATAACTTTTGGCAATGTAACTTTCAAGCTATCAATTAGTAAAATAAGTATTCCCCCCACCCAAAGCAATTTATATCTCCTTATAAAAATATCTTAAATACATGCTTAGTTTTGCTGAATCAGTTTAGCTGTGAATTAAATAGGTGGGATTACAAATTCAAAAGAAAAATACGTTATTTTAAACTATTTCTGAAAGTGAAATATTGAAGATATATTTTAGGAAAAGCTTGTAGGAGTCTTAAATGCATGTTAGAGGTTTCTTTAATGCTTTTCTTCTGCTTGTATGTGTATATGTATTTGTTCAGCATATTAAATTGAATTTTTAAAATAGTATCTATTAGATGAAAATGTGGATGACAAATTTAGTAAAGTGATAGAAACTAATTTGTTAAATCTTTTATTTTTCAAAGTTCAAATTATACTAGGGTTAACTGGGAAATTTGTCCTTCTTGGATTGATAAAATGTATGAGAGTCAACTATTGTCTTTTCCCACACAGTTTGTAACCCCATAACTACGTTATTAATTTTATTTCTAATAGATTTGAAATAAAATGGTCTTATTTTTTTCTTTTACGTGTTTTAGACATTTTACTGTGGCCATACTGGTGCACCACCATAAGTCGATCAAATTGATCCCAAACTTCTTTGTGAACCCAGTACTTATGTTATTGGTCTGTTTCGCTGAACTGCTAAGTGATAGGGATGCAAACACACCAGCAGAAATACACAGAAAGAATATTATTTATATATATATATATATATGTATATATATATTAATATGTATTATATATATTATATATTATATATATATAATATATATATATATTATATATA
>JACXVO010046605.1:66764-76901 GCA_015501135.1 Hapalochlaena maculosa
TATATATATATATATATATATATATAGTTGCATTTTCTGAGTTATTTCTCTATTAAAATCTAAGTACACCACTACGTAAATCCCTAAAAATATTCGGATTTCTTAGCGTGGGATTTTTTTCCCCCTTAGGGAAACGCGTGCAGATGTACTTAACAAAATTTACCGATGTTCCTATACTTTCAATGCTGACCAACTATGACTATCACACCTTTGGCGGAATTTCGAAACAGCTATCCTTACCATAAGGAAAGGGACAAGGAACTGGGTAGGGTTCTTTACTCACTTCCTCGTGAGATAGGGGTAACTATTCCGAAATTCTGCCACGTTTCCGGTCTTCAAATTCACAATCCCTTTATTCAGTGTTCACTTTCAATTCAAAGAGTGTGCTTCGATTGAAAAGTGGTTTTATTTCTAGTAAGTTGCGTAACAACATCAATGCCTTCCCCCACTCCCCCCTTGACTGGTCCACGAAAAAGAAAAGACACTAATGGTTTGAGAAAAATCATTTGTCTATAAAGAAAAAAGAAATGGTTTTATAGAAGCTTTCAATTAGAAAGAAAAATATTACGATATTAAAGATTTTGGTAATTCCATTCATTAAATAGCATCCAATTAACTTCTTTGCATGTGCAACTAAATTGCAACACTTTTTTTTATGGTTTGACAAAAATTAAATCCAAGGTGTGACGATATAAGAAAAACTGAAAGGGAAGAAAACAGTATAGCAAATAATGTTAGAATGTTCTTTTCCTGAAAGTTGCTAAGAATAAAACTAAACTAATTCAGGACTTACTAAGTGGAATTAAAAGAAAAAAATATATAGATTAAAGAAACTCGTCTTAAAAATCCTTTGTGATTTAACAAGTCGTTGCGTAATTAAGGCATCAACAGAAAAAGCAAAAAATAAAATAGTTTACCTGGTTGAAATTATACGAGTTAACTTCAATCACAGTTGTGTTGGCCAATATAATGAAACAACAGGAATAAAACAGAAATTGTAAAATTTTGAAAGGCGACATTATAGAGGTGTAAAATGCTTCAAGAAACAAGAAAGTCAGTCTGAAAATAGTAATTTTTTACACGTATCTTTTAGATGAGAGACGAATTGGTATGCACTCACCACATTCAGTCATATTTGGACAAGCTGTTGCCGCCAACCGGATTGCCAAATCATTGATTAAAAGGCTGTAGTTTATTGATTATCAAGATAGAAAGACGATAATCAGTTGCTTTGTTCGTCTATCTTAAGAGCGACAGATGGCTATTGTTAACGAATAGATAACAACGAAAATACATGGAACAAACTAATAGCTAATTTTATTTCATTTTCGTCATTATGTTAAAGTTGTTTCTTTTTGTATTTAGCGTTAAAGATTTGCTTAGAAGTGGAAATTTGTTATTTTGGTCACTAGAATTATGTTATGTAACAACCTACGAACAAAACACATATTTAGTCAGAATGTGTTCATATAAAATGAAAAAGTAAAAAGCTGTCTTAATAACATACAATTATATATATAAAACTTTGTAAAGTTTACTTTGCTTCTTAAATTAACACCGAAACTTGTAAGACTTCCGCATCGAAACAAAATTATTCTTCAGAAAGCTATCTGTGAAGCCAGATAGAAGCTAAGTTTGTACTCAACAGACATAAATTTTCTATATATTTATCTATATTATTCATTGAAGTTATCATATATGTAATCGCCGTATACGAATATGACATTCTGGTAGTCTTCCGTTTTACGATCACACACTGAAAGTAAAAATATTAACATTTAGGCCATGTGCGACATTACTATTTTTCCAAAAGATTTCTTCGGATTTCTGTTTTCAACACCAGCGATTCAAAATACGGAATTCATGAATCTGCCTGCTTACAGTAAATTTTCACTTTCATTTCGTACGTACATGATCATATGGTTAAGAACTTCACTTCACAATCACGATATAGTGTGTTCGATACAATAGTCATTGATTGAAATGGACTTTTAATAACTACAAAGGAACATGAGACGGCGGATAGTATGGAGAGCGAGAATTAGAAAGCTGAGATCCCGCTCCCTTAGCTGAAAATAAAGTGTGGGAAACGGTACTCCTGTTCTACATCTCCGTTACTGCTCACTGTTGCATCTTGGTCAACTGTTCTCCGTTTACTCCTTGGTTGACCCAAACCCAATGTAAAATTGAGTTGATAGAACTTTTCTAGCTACAGATCAATTTTTTTCCCTGACGATGACACAAGTTCATTCATACAGGCTAGAAAACTCTATTCGATTATTCTCACAAAATAATTACATGCATTTTTCACAAGGAACGGTACGCATATCAATGATATGTTTTGTATGAAAGAAATACAGGTTATCACAAAAAAGAACTTTATAAAATTATGATGACAGTATTTCAAGACTATACAACTATAAATCTATCTATGTTGGTAAGAGGACATTTTGAATAAAAATAATTTTTAATCGTCATCATAATAGTCTTAAAGTCCACTTTTTCATGTTTACATGACTGGATGTCCTTCCTCTCCTAATACCTCATTTCCGAACATGATAATATTTCACTATGTTCGGATATATTGTCTTGGAAGATTGGAAACAACACTGCGAGTATAATGATGACACGTTTACCGTGTGATGTCCAGACAAGGACACACGCATACAGACACAGCTACACAAGTTTGTTTCCTCACCTTTCTGAAAAACGGATATTTTTAATTGAAATTTCTTACAAATCTGTTTCATATAATGTAGTTTACGGTTACATACATGCAACACATACATATTTACAGATAGACAGACGAACTTGTTTTAGTCTCCATCTACAAAATCCACTCACAAGTTTGTCCTGGAGCTAGCATATAAAACACACACCCGAGGTACCATGCAGTGTAACTAAGCCCAAAACCATGTAATTGAGAAACAAATTTAACTTTTATTTCATACAAGTATCCTTCAAGACACTTGCTTAAGGTATTACGCAATGAAACTGAAACCAGAATCACGTGGCTGGAAAGCAAACTTCTCCATCATACAACCATGTTGAGGATAAAGTTCAATCAATAGGAATATATCTTTAAATTTTATAAATTAGTGCTTTTCTTAATTTGGATATACTTCAAGGACCCAGCCATTGCACCTCGGCTGGGTCCACCCTGAGCACAAAGATTATACCATTGTGCCACAGATGGGCACTTGGTGTGCAGACCAGTCACCGCAGGCGTCACAACTCTTAGGAGTGGTGGTGATACCTATGGTCTGGAGCTGCAAAGCCCTGGTAGCACTCATTACACTCAGAGTGCCGGCATGGTGGATCAAGTGAGAGCTGGACCTTGGATCACCGCCCAGCACGAGAGAGAGAGTGCCACCATTGTACTGAGGTGAGAAAGCTTTGTTTGGCACCCAATTCCCTACCTAGAGGATGCTGGATGTGATTTTTTTAAGAGGAGCACACGTTTTGCTGGCCCTGTAATAACTTGTGCTGTCCCCTTTGTGTTCTGCCTTCATGGTAATTCCGAGAAATTATACTTTATTTTCTATTGCTTAAACTTGTAGCAGAGTTCATTCAATATTAGTTTTGTCGCACTGCTTTCCTAATACTGCCTCTGCAGAAAGTAGGTTCCACTCGCTCATGCTAGACGAGCATCTCAGAGATAACAGATGCCTTACAGAGTTTCTCAGATAGTTAAAGGAACTGTCCAACTCATCAGCAGAGAATGCACTAATTATTAAAAAAAATTTTTTTTCACGTCTACCCCTTGAAGTCCAAACAATTCCAGCCCCTACTTTGGAGGTCAATACAGTTGAACAGCTAACTACAATGGCTGATCAAATTTTGGAATTCTCATCGTGGCCTACTGTGTGCCCTTATACGACTCAGACTGTGGCAGCCACAACTGCCAAACAGTTTTTGTTTTCGTCTCAAGAAAGACGACTTCTTGGAGAGGATCTTTTCTCTAGTTCACCACATGGATGTCTTTTTGGGGGAGCGGCAAAATCCTCACTATAGACGTAGAAGCAGTAGCACTTCTCAATTCCATTCGTCATGTGTCCCGAATAATTGAAATGGCCTCTGTCGGTACCATCACACTTACAAAGATAAAGCACATCAGTGCAGACCACCTTGTTCCTTTAATTTGGGAAACTAGTTACAGAGGATTTGAGTACGACAAATACCGCTTGTAATTTGTCTTTAAATTGTGCATTTTTTGTAAAAGTCATGTGTCAAACAAATCATTCATGATTGACACAGAGTCTTCATGCTCTGTTTGGGCCCTGCGCTTGGCTTCAGACAAGCCAAAGAAATCTTGTATATTTCTGCATGCTGTCAATCTATCTCCAATTGATACCTAGGGTCAAGTTTTCTTGACCCTTGACTTCAACATTCACTGGGTTTTCTGTTGGTTTTTTATAATCGCAGATCTGCCCTGCCCAATTCTAGGTGCTGATTTCCTGAATCACTTTAATTTATTAGTTGATGTTAGGAAACAGAGACTTTAGATAATTCTACATCTCTGTCTGCTTCCACGTGTTTTTCAACTAATGCGCTATACAGCCCAATATCTTTTATTGCCTCTGCTGGAAACCAGTTCCACAGTCTTTTCGCATCTTACCCAGATTTAGTGGATCCTATATTTAGTTCCTCTAGGGTTGTGCACTCGATGCTCCATTACATCACCACGTCTGTGCCTCCTGTTTTCTCCCATCCACAATGACTCGCTCCAGATCATCTTAGGAAGACTAAGGCTAAATTTGATCATATGCTCTAGCTCAGTCTGATTCGCCCTTCTAATAGCTCATTGGTATCTCCTCTACATTTAGCGAGGGAATGAGAATCAGATTTCTGTCTTGTAGGGGACTATCATCATCTCAATGCTATCATTGTACTAGATAGATATTCAATCCTGAACATCCCAAGACTTTTCTGCCAATCTGCATGGTTGCACGATATTCTCCATATTGACCTCATTCAGTCATATCACCAAATCCCAATGAACCCAGCGCAATTTTGTTTGGCTTGATGGGACTTTCTCGTACAAACTTATCACTACTATTCTTTCTCACTATTACCTCTAGTATACCTCTTCCCCTCAATGCCCACTCAATCACCTTCCCTGGAACCCTACCAAAGTCTTCACCAGATCAATGAAGCACTTTACAACTCCTCCTTATCTCAGTATTCCTTTTGTGAAGCACTACATCTATTGTTCGCCTTCCTGGCACAAAACCAAGTTGCATCCCATCCACATCCACCCCCTTCCAAATTTTCCTCTCCAAAACCCTTTCCATTATCTTCATTGCATACTCCAATAACTTCACTTCCCTATATGTCCCATAACTCATTGCATCCTTCTTCTTGAAGATTGGTGCCACCACACTTAGTGTCCAATCATCTGGCATTCCTCTTCCATCCAGTACACCCTGGCAGAGCTCCATCATCACAAAAATCCCTATCTTTCCACAGATGTCACTTGTGTGGCACCAACAACTGCCTTAATCATGCATTATCTTGTAGCCTTGAGATTCTAATGATGTGATTGTATATTTTTAGAATGATATGAGTAGGTGTGAGATGCTAGATCGGGCCAGTTTGAACATAAAACAAGTAGAATATTTGGATTGGATATGGCCAGTTTGAATGCTAAAGAGTTAAATATGATCAATCAACTTAACATATAAGCAATAAAGTTATAGACACTACTACAAACTATATGCAGGTAAATGATCTCTGTTTGAAATAAAGGCCAATCATAATGCAATGTTGAGATTGGGGTCGACAGGAAATGAATAAATAAAACAGTGAAAGTCAACATGAAATACCACAGTTATATGTGATAATGCCAAATGACAGGCTGCACTGATGTAACAAGATGATGTTGAGGTATTTACTGAGTGTCAGCATAACACTATGATGAAATTAGAAAATGATGAACTACTATAGATGCTAAATATACTTCTAGCTTATTTTGAAGAAGATAGTTAGCAGATGTACCTCAAATCACTTCTGCCTGTTTTCCAATAAAACATGGTAACTGGAAAACTGAGAATCTAAATTTAGATCTGAACTGATTTGCTGTAAGTAAAAATAAGACAATTTCGTTGTAACATTGCAAGAAAAACAATAAACTTAAAGACATTTATTTACACTTCTCAAGTTTATGTAAAATTCGATATTAAAATCAGTGAGAGGACAGCAGCATGGTGCAGTGATGAACCAAATAACTTGCAGTATTTAATTATAGCTTATGATCTGAATTCAAATCCTGTCAAGGTAGACTTTGCCTTTTATTGTTCCAGTGCCTATGAAATGAGTACCCCTCAAGTTTTGGAGGCTGTCTATGACTCCCTGCCAAAATATGTTGGAAATCAATATCTCTTTCTTTATTGCCAACAAGGGGTTAAACACAGAGAAGACAAATGAGGATAGACAAGGGGGGGATGGTCAGTCAATTATATCGACCCAATATGCAACTGGTACTTAATTTATTGACCCCTGAAAGGATGAAAGGCAAAGTCGTCTTTGGCAGGATTTGAACTCAGGATGTAAAGACAGAACAAATACTGCTTATCATTTTACCCACCATGCTAATGTTTCTTATTTCTTTATTGCCCACAAGGGACTAACATACAGAGGACAAACAAGGACAGACAAGGTAGCCAGGCTAGTCAAATACATCGACCCCAGTACGCGACTGATACTTAATTTATCAACCCCGAAAGGATGAAAGGCTAAGTCGACCTCAGCGGGATTTGAACTCAGAACGTAGCGACAGACAAAATATTGCAAAAACATTTCGTCTGACATGCTAATGTTTCTGCCAGCTCACCGCCTAAATCAATATTAAAACCAGAAGTTGTTAAGTGCATCATAGTATTTATTCACATTATCTTAGGTTCAAATTCCCCTCATCATCATCATCATCATCATCTCCATTGTCACCACCACCACCACCGCCACCAACACCACCACCACCATCATTACCACCACTACCACCACCACCACCATCAACACCATCATCATCACCGCCGCCACCACCACCACTACCATCACCACCACCACCACCACCATCATCATCATCATCACCACCACCATCACCACCACCACCACCATTTAATATATGTTTTCCATGCTGGCACGCTAGTTTCACAGGAGCCGGCCAGCAAGAGACCTGCCTGGGCTCCAGTTCTCTTCTTTTTTACATGGTTTGTATGGTTGGAAACTCTTCCTACTGCCAATCACTTGACAGGGTGTATTGGGCGCTTTTTACATGGCACCAGCACAAGTACTTTATATATAGCACCAGTATGGGTACTTTCTGTATGGTACCTACACAGGTGCTTTTTTTTATATGGTGCTGGCATAAGAGCCTTTTACATGGCCCCAAATGAATACTTTTTTACATGGAACTTGACATAAGCATTTCTTACATGGAACGTGCACAGATGTTTTTCACATGGCACTAGCACTAAGATCAATAAAATAATAATCATTAATATCCTAAAATTGATTGCCATTATTACATCCATCTCCTTTAATGATTGGTTTTCACCTTAGTGAGAGACAACAATATTGATTCCTAACTTTGACAAAAGCTTATTGCAAGGAGTATTATTCCTTGGATTGACACAATAAAATAATACTTGGAATTCATCTAAGAAGTATAGTCAGCTTTGGCAGGACTTGCACTCAAAATGTAGTGGGATGAAACAGAGTACTTACTCCAATGCTTTTTAATATGGAATCAATATTAAATTCAAGCTTGCAGAATCATTCACATGCAAGGCAAAATTCTTTGTGATATTTCATCTATTTTAATGTTCTGGGTTCAAATCCTGCCAAGGTGAGTGGGATGAAACAGAGTATTTACTCCAAAAATGTAGTGGGATGAAACAGAGTATTTACTCCAATGTTTTTGAATATGAAATCCATATTAAATTCAAGCTTGCAGAATCATTCATATGCAAGGCAAAATTCTTTGTGATATTTCATCTATTTTTGTTCTGGGTTCAAATTCTGCCATGGTTGACTTTTCCTTTCATTATTTTGAGGCCAATGAAATAATGAATACTGGAGTCAATGAAATCAACTTACTTCCTCCACTGGAATTGATGACCTTGTACCAAAATTTGAAACCAGAATTCAATTCAGTATTTCAATGAGCAATAGATTTACTTATGGTGAATCAAGAGCATAATTGGGTCCTAATTTTTTAGTTCATGAAAGTTTGTTTAAGTCACACTACTTATGCATTGAAAGAGGCATGAACACTACAACTTTGCATAGGAAGGGTCTTTATGTCTTGTAAAAAACATGAGTGTGTGCTTAACTCCCAACCACATGGTTCCTGGTTCCATCCCACATGATACCATCAACAAGTGCCTTCTACTATAGTTAATTAAAACACAGAGAGAAAAAACAATAAGTCAGGATGTAATGGGCAAAAAATATTATTAAGATGGTCCAAAAAGTGAAAAGAGTTTGTTTAATATTTTAGGCAAAGCTCTTCTTTGAAAACAGATAATGTCCAAGAGAAAGTAACACAGAGGAAAAAAATTTGCCAACAGTCCATATGAAGCTACATTTTGTCTTCTACTATAGTCTTGGGCTGATCAATGCCTTGAGAATAGATTGGTAGATGGAAGCTGAAAAAAGACCATCATATAGGTGTATCATCATCATCATTTAAAGACCATTGTCCATACTGGCATGGGCTAGCATGCTGGAAGGTTGTACCAGGCTCCAGTCTAATCTGGCAGACTTTTCTATGGTTGGATACCCTTTGAGTGCTTTTATGTGCCACCAGCACAAGTGCCATTTGCATAGCACCAAAATCTACCATGACTGTGATTTTGCTTGGATTGATGGGTCCTCTTCTCAAGCACAACATAATGCCAAAGGTCTTGGTTATTACCTCTGTGAAGCCTAACACTTGAAAGGAACTTGGACACTTTGCCTTCATGAGGTCCAACACTCAAAAGGAACTCAACCACTTTGCCTCTGTCAAGAAACCATGTCCTCCTCAGGATATTTGTTGTTATTGTTGTTGTTCTTTCTTCACCAAGTTTTTGCTAATAGGGCCAGTTTCCCGGTTTCATGGTGTATAGGTTCCCCACCTTGACAGGACGCCAGACCATCGCAAGTGAGCTGCTGGATGCAGCAGGAAAGATAGGAGTGAGAGAAAGTTGTGGCGAAAGAGTATAGCAGGGTTTGCCACCACCCTGCTTGAGCTACGTGGAGTTGAGGTGTTTTTCGCTCAATAAACACACACAATGCCTGGTCTGGGAATCAAAACCGTGATCCAACAACTACAAGTCCACTGCCTTAACCACTTGGCCATTGCACCTCCACTCCACAGGATATTGGTGCTATTGACTCTAAAAACGAAAAAGCTCATCTGTCTTTCACAGATTTTGGTTTTTAATCCTGCTTGGTGCTCACACTTCCTCTCTACAGAGCAAGCCCAATAGGAGATAGGTATAGTCGCTAATTACTTGAACGTGAACAGATAATACTGAATTACATGGTTCTCAGTTGCAGGTTTTCATCAGTCTGTAATGGAATTGGTCCTGATCTATTTATATTCTCAGGATGACTAAACTGTTATGAGTGAAATTGAGTAGATGGAAACTATATTATAGCCTAACGGACTTCTTCCAGGTTCCGTCTACTAAATTCACTTACAAGGCTTTGGTAGGTCTGAGGCTATAGTAGAAGACATTTCTCTGAGGTGCCACACCATGTGGTCGGTAAGCATGTGTATCATTCTGTAATGATGCAAGTATCTATGCCTCCAGTTGCAAAATTACCGTTGCTAAAATAGATTTGATGTCCTATTAACTATGACAAATCATCAGAATCCAAACCACCAGACACAACTGCCTAATTCCATCGCAAGCGGTGATGTTAAGATGAGTAGCATATTAGGTCTCCCACCCAAGGATAGGTACAATCGGATAGGTATTAATATGGTTTTCATCTACTCAGTTTCACTCATAACAATTTAGTCCTTCTTCCTTTCCTTTCCACTGGCCTTTTAGCCTTCGTGGCCCATCAGAAATCAATGACACTGATTTTATGCTCTGACTTAGCCATTATATATTAAACACTATGCATGCATTAGGTATTCCTCCT
>JACXVO010046605.1:86605-97460 GCA_015501135.1 Hapalochlaena maculosa
TTTTTAAAAAAATGGTAACATGACTTACACAACCTTTATTTCATTTGTGATAAATAAAGAAAAGCACAAGAGAAATTGGATGTTGGTGGAATTTTACTTAGGAGATAACAGTAATAGAAGCAAAGACCCACTGCAAAATAAAATATTTCAAAATCAACTGATAAGTTTCTTTGCTTCATTTTAACCTTCGTTTTTTTTTTATTTTATATTTTTGCCTTTTTTTGCTTGTTTTATTTCTTTTTGTTTCTTGCCCAAAGTAAGTAAAGCCAATAAAATATTTTTGATATTATATTTCAAAATACTTGTCAGCATTTTAGTTAGCAGCAACGACATTTTGCCGAAACAAAGATAATGAAAAAAAATAACAAAAATGCAATTCTCTAAAGACTTGAATGCCAAAAATAGCAGTTCTTATTTGGTAAGCAAAAAAGAAATCAACTGAAGGCCAAAGTATTATACACACATTATATAAGTATGTGTGTGTGTTGGGGCTTAGTGTGTTTGCGTCTCCTTGTTTCAACATCACATGATAATTGTCAACATGCATGCAGTGTTGTTGGTTTCCATTCTCCTGTGAAAACATATCCAGCCATGGAGAAGTAATACCTTGTTTGGAAGGAAGTAGGTAAGGTATAATGAAAACGGGCCTCAATGAATTCTTATTTCTTTATTGCTCACAAGGGGCTAAATGTAGAGGGGACAAACAAGGACAGACAATTTGGCCAGGCCAGTCGATTAGATTGACCTCAGTATGCGACTGGTACTTAATTTATCGACCCTGAAAGGATGAAAGGCTAAGTTGACCTCAGTGGAATTTGAACTCACAACATAGCGACAGACGAAATATCGCTAAACATTCCGTCCGAAGTGCTAATGGTTCTGATAGCTTGCTGCCTTTTTATGAATTCTGTTTGATCCATCTCAGCATTGAAAAGTGGACTTAGAAGTTTTGGCACAAGACTGAGGGGAAGGAGTAAATCAATTAGACTGATCCTCAATACTTAGTACTTATCTTATTGACCCTCAAAAGGATGAAAGCCTAAGTTGACATCAGTGTAACTTATCCTCAGAACATAAAGACAGACAAATTGCTGTAAATAACTGCCAGCTTGCCATCTTAATTTCGAACAATAACGAATAAGGAGACATATGCACAAACACACAAATCTCTAGAGCTGTTGTACGGAAACAGATACCATTTAGATAGCAGGGTATTAGAAAATAAGAACGACTCGTTCTCTCCTAAAACAGCAGGGGAGGAAAAATATTATGATTTGTGCAAATATAGGTAGGTTATGAATAAATGCTTCAATAAGGGAGTAACTGAGAGATGAAAATAGACTGTAAACATCCTATTTTTAACATTCAATTTAGCTATAAACTTGATTTCAATATTTAAGGAATATGAGCAAGTATGTATATAAAATTTAAAACACACACAAACACATGCATGCGTATAATGATATAAATTGTATATATTCTTGTGTACATATGTACATTTATATCCATATACTTGTACATAAAAACATGTTCACAAGTATGCATATATACCTAAATATATTTATTTATATACACTTGAATGCATGACTACACAGAAATTCTTTTCTTCTTTCATGTGTTTCAGTCATATGAACATGAGAATTTATTCTTTGTAAGCCCAGTATTTATTTTATCGGTTTCTTTTGCCAAACCACTAAGTGGCAGGGATACAAACACACCAGTATCAGTTGTCAAGTGATGGTGGGGGAACAAATACAGGCACAGAAACACACACACACAAATATGTATATATATTATATAAGATGGGCTTCTTCCAGTTCCGTCTACTAAATCCACTCACAAGGCTTTGGTCGAACCGAAGCTAAAGTTCAAGACACTTGCCCTAAATGCCACATGGTAGGACTGAACCCAAAACCATGTGGTTGGTAAACAAGCTACTTACCACGCAATCACTCCTGCGCTTAATGTATACATTATCATCATCTATCATACACTTTTTGTGTAGGCATGATAGAAAATCATTAAAAATAAAGTCAGTCATACTTATTTGGGATTTCTAAGTTCCTAGATGGTTTGGTGACTACATCTTGATCATAAATTCCATTTGTTGCTTATCTTCTATAGCTTTCTTATTGCCAAATACTTTACAGAATGTATCAAGTGCATTTTATTGCACACCTGTACAAGAGAGGTCACCTTGTCTCCAGTAAGACTCTTTGCCTTACAATTCTTTTGATCACTGGCTAATTGTTTAAAAAAAACGAACTGGGTGCATTTTATCACAGTGTCTCCATGAGAGAAGTAATGAAGTTCTTAGAAAAACAGAGGAATCCAGAATAAGCATGGCAGTGTGGTAAGAAGCTTGCTTCCAAACTACATGGTTTTGGGTTCAGTCCCACTGCATGACACGTTGGGCAAGTGTCTTTTATTATACGCCTTGGGCTAGCTAAAGCCTTGTGAGTGGATGGATCTGGTAAACAGAAAGTGAAAGAAGCCTGCTGTGTGTGTATGTTCATATATACAGGAACATGAAACTGAGTCACAGTTGTTCATAACATTTTGGCTGCTTTTAATAAAGCATATTATATATATATATATATATATATTATAGCGGTTCAACAAAAGAGACCAATAGAATAAGTACTAGGTTTACAAAGAATAAATCCTGGGGTTAATTTCTTTGACTAAAAAATCCTCCAAAGCAGTGCTCTAGTATATATATACATATATAAATTTATTTGACGTCAAGTCTGCATTCCACTGCCACTTTAATTTTACCATAGGTAACACATAAGGAATGAACAAGAAACTCAAAATAGCAGCAGAGGCACCTCACTTTTAAATGAATAAACCCTACATGTTTGAATGCTTTTCTTTTCATTTGTAAACTGAAATATACACAAACATTCTTTTTTTTGTTTTTTATTTGCTTAAAGTGACTTAAAGACAAAGAGTTTAGTGCATTGGCACTTATCAAGCTAGTTTCAATATATATGCATACGTGTTTGTCGGTGTGTGTGTGTCTTTATATATATATATATATATATATATTATATATATATTATATATATTATATATATATATATATATATATACATATATATATACATACACACACACACGTGAAGGAATGTGGCCTAGTGGTTAGGCTGCTATACTCATGATCACTAGTTTGTGAGTTCAATTCATGGATCAAGCAGTTCATTGTGTTATGGAGCAAAGTACTTCATTTCATACTACTCCGGTCTCCTTTTGGTCAAGCAGAAGTGCTGGCCTGCTCACCTAGCCAGCGGTGTGACATAATTCCATGGCTAAAACAATGCAAAGCGCACTGTAACAGTTGGTCATGTGATCATGTGACACACAAATACAGAATTTATATACTTGTATATAGATAGCAAGTAAGCAGATAGGACCACAACTGCTATCAAGGCAATAGCCATGTTCAACTCACACAAAAACAGTAGATAAGGACCTTTGCATATCTAGGGTAAACTATGAGTGTTCAAGAGATGAAATGGAATTACAGGCAGGCTGACAGAACAATTTTATATGCTACAGAGGCATGTGAATAAATGACAGTGAAATAAATCATTTAAAATACTTGGGGAATTCTTTAGTAGCAATAAATAACCTTCTTTACTTATACAGCGTATAATTAACAGTAGAGATAGGTCTTCTGAGAGCATAGTAACCAGGATAGGAATGGGGTGAAAATAAGTTCAGGGAGCTATCACCTCTATTAGCAAAAATAGAGTTCTCTCTCTCTCTCTCTCTGTAATGTTGTATAGTAGCAAAAACACAATCTCAGAAATCAGGGGAAATGTGAAAAGTGGATAGAAAGCAAAGCAAGTATGTTCAATGTGTAATGCTACTGTGTATAAATGATGGAGCACAAATGAGCTAAGGGGAAAGCTGAATGCAAGAAATAGATGTAGTGTGTAAGGGAAAAGAAAAATTATGCTGTTATGGATATATGGTGTGTGTAGAGAATAATAGTTGAGTTAAGAAGTGCAGAGCAAGCTAAAAGGAAGAACAAGACTGAAAAAACCATATGAAGAAGAAGTAGTGAAAACTAATCCCCTCATGAAGGAGATAACAAAAGACTGCAACAAACAGGGAAATGCTGAGCTAGAAAAGATTGCTTTCTCCTTATATACTCCAAATCCACCCACCCACAACCACCACCAAATTTCAGGCCTTGTACTTACAGTAGAAAGAACCATCATTAGGGTAGTTGATTTTCAGAATTGGATGAGGTGCCTTCAGCTACTTATTTACATTCTTTGATGTTGTGAGTTTGAATTTTATCAGATTCAATAAAACGTGGATCAATTTATCCCTTTCTCAGAACATGTAGCCTTGAACCAGTGTTAGAATTATTTTGGCTTTGCTTGACTCTACTCAATCCATAAAATGGAGGGGTTTCAAATAAAACAACAAACTTTAGTGAGTGAATTAGTCACTAGTCTTATCTCCCCACCCTACCCAGCATTCTTAACCTTTTCATTACTAACCTGGCTGAAATTGGCTTTGGCTCTGTAATACAAATGTCTTGTTTTCATGAGTTTTGAAGTAAAATCTCTCCATCAAAACTTAGTCACAAATTATGTTCCTAACACTAGCTTAATGATAAACTTATTTTCTTAAATTCTTTGTTATATTTAAAATAACTGAAAGCAATACAGAGCATCTCAAAATAAATACAATAACGAATGAGTTAATTCTAACCATTGCATTACTTAATTCTACAATTGATCTTTTTTCACTCATACCATATTCCTAATCAAAGAACTATGTTTTAAACATTTCCTCACTGCAGCTGGGTCTAGAGAAAGGGCCAATACTCATGGCTTTCGCAAGATAATTCCAGAAACCTTATGGTCTGAGTAGGCCAGACTGAGTGGAGTGGTTAGTACAAGACCTGAAGCGAGTGGGCACAAAATTGAGAAGAAATGAGTACTTGAGATTAGGTGTAACAAGATTAACCAGTTCTATGGAGTAAAAGCCATTACAGTATCAATAAAAGTGACAGAGAGAAGGAACAGTAAGCCTCTGGACTAGAGTCCAGTGTGTCTGTGAGTAATTGTATGTCAACTAGTCGAGTGGACTTTCTCTGAATGTTGTCTACAGTATCTGTTTGCAACAGTAGCGCTGTATCCAGATGTGAGAAAGAGCAATATACTACTGTGGGCCTCACATGAGCTTTGTGGAATGTCAGTAGTCAGTAATTGTTGGAGGCTGAAGTATTTTGTAGTTCTAAAAGAAGGGCCAGCCTTTGAGATGTGGTTCTAATTATGTCAAGGATGAAACTCATAGAGCAAACAAATTTTCTTCTACCAGACTATGAAAAAGATATTGTGAAAAGTGTCAACTGCCTCACCAATAAATTATTTTCATAGTAATGATATCAAATAACGAAATTTCACAAGACAGAGAGAGATAGAGAAAATGCTACCAAACATGACTTCTTGCTTAGTCAAGCTAATGAGGGAACCTCAACATAGTCACTCAGTTTGAATTAGCAGCTAAAATAACCTCAAGTCACTCCCTAATTTTGTTTTGTGAAAATGAAGACATTGAATAATGTAATTCTAGAAATTCCATGTTAAAAATAAAAGCTAGAATGATCACAGGTGAAATGATTTGCTGAAAACGCTAAACAATAACTTGAAGCAAAAATAAGTTTAGATTAAACTTGACAGAAATCCAAATATCTTAGTTCAGTTTCCTTGGAACAATACAATTATACTTTTCTAGTAGCAGACAACTTTCATTCTTAGTTTTAGAAGATTCCAAGCAAAATTTCAGACAATAAATTGTCATTTTTCTCTTTTTAAATATATTGGGCCGTTTTTTCATCGTTTTTAATACTTGCAAAGAGGTGAGTTTGTTTTAATAACAAAATAGCCAAATGCCCTACTTAGGTACTAATAATTCAGTTAAGAAATAATAGTAGAGTCTATTTTAAATTGTACAGAGTTATGTACCGTCCTCAGTGGCTAGAGTATAATTTGACCATAAGAACTCGGATGCAGTTTTACAGGTCAACAACTTTTAACCATTTAATCATCATCATTTTTCACATCTGCATTTTCTATGCTGGCATGGAGCAGATGAGATGTCTTGAAACAATATTCTATTGATGGGTGCCCTTCCTGATATCAACACCGTTTTCTAGTAAAATACTTTATACCTCTGGTCTTCGCATATCAAACTGCTGAGCTGCAAGACAATGTTTGTGTGAGATATCACGACTGCCTAAACAATAGCAATGCCAAGACAAATATATACACTAATATACACACACAACGAATGCATTTACAAAATTTTACTATAAGGCATTGGTGAACACAAGTCTGTAAAAGAAGACGCTTGTTCAACGTGCCCTGTGGTGAGATTGATTCGGAAATCACACTTGCAAAGTAACCTTCTTAACACAGCCATATCTGCATAATCCACACAACCTGTATTGAAAGATAAAGCAGGACTAGGCACAAGACAGTCATATTTGTCAATTTATTATTTATGGAACTGCAACTCTGTCAAACTACTTTAGAAAGTTAACCCCTTCATTACCACATTTCTATTGGGATACCCTGAAGTAATTATAATTAAGTTTGTGTTTGGAAATAAATAAACATGAAATTGTGATGAGGGGTTTTGATTTAGATCCCCTTAAAACAGAGTTTTCGGGGTGTCCTCCTTGCCTTTCAAAAGACAAAGGGAAGCCTCAGACAAGTTGGTATCAAAAGGGTTAAGAAAATAAATTGTAGTTACAATTTAAACTGAACAGTAAATCATTTGATTTAGCCAGATATAAAATATCAATGATGTAACATGATTATTTGGACAATAAATACTAAAGACAATAACAAAGATTTGTTACATTCGTACAACTCCTAAAATAATGAAGATTTTTAATATAGGCACAAGGCCACACATGAATATTTTACATCATTGATTCAGTAAGGATAAAAAGGCAAAGTTAATCTTAACAGAATTCAAACTCAGAACATAGAAAAAAAGTACAAGTCATTTTGTACAGTGCTCTTCTAATTCTACCAATTCAAAATAACGATGAGAGTTGCATCTAACGAAGTCCTGTATCAGTTCACATGGAAATGAAAGTGAACCTATAGCAAGGTACCGATACAGATGCAAGAAGGATGATACTAAGTACTGTAAAACATGTAGTCTAGTGCAATGCCTATCTTTTACCATTATTATTATTGTTTATTAATAAAAAAAAAAGAACATTGTTATTATTAAATGCCACAAATAGTAGAGTACCATGCTAAAATGCCATGTGGCGTTTAGTTGTGTCCCATTATGTTCAAATACTTCAGTGATCAACTTTGCTTGACCAGGATCAACAAACTAAAAAACAGTTATAAATTTTCAGATTTTGTACCAATGTAAGAGGAAGCATTAACCCTTTTGTTACCGTATTTATTTTGAGATATCCAGTGTTTCTTTCAATTAATTCAAAATATAACAAAGAACTCAGTGAAATAACTCAATTATTATAAAGCAAGTGTTAGGAATAAAAATTGTGACTAAGCTTTGGTAGAAGATTTTAATTCAAAATTTATGAAAACAAGACTTTTGTACTACAGAACCAGGGGCGGTTTCAGGCGGGTTGGTCACGAAAGGGTTAATAGCAAACGAGCAGAAATGTTAGCACATCAGACAAAATGCTTAACCAGATTTCTTTCACCTATTTGTACTCCAAGTTCAAATCTTACTACAGTCAATTGTGCCTTTCATCCTTTTGGAATTGAGAAAATACCCGTCAAGTCCTGGCATTGATGAAACTGACCAACTTTCTTACTTCAAAATACTTGGCCTTGTACCAAAATTTGAAATAAAGGCTTGCAGAATTCACAGAGCATCACAAAATGCTTTATAGCATTTGTACTTTCTCTTTACGTTTTCAGTTAAAATCCCAAACTTTGCCTTTAACTCCTTTAAAAGGGCAATAAAATAAAGTACTGATTGAGTATTGGAATTGGAAATATCAAAATACTCGTTCTTCTCAAAATTGCTGACTTTGTGCCAAAGTAGAAAGAATTATCATCATCATCATCAGGAACAAAGGAATGCCTGAATAAAATGCCTTGCAGTATCAAATTACTTCCAGAGTTCAAATTATTCTCTCTTTAAAGCACCATCAGACAGATGGACAATATCTGGTGACTTCCTTGAAAAACAATGCTTGTCATGAATTTTTCATGGGACAATATAAGAGTAGTATCTCAATGCTGTCTATCAGTTGTTATTATTATTATTGTTATTAATATTATTATTATTATTATTGTTATTATTATTATTAATATTATTATTATTGTTATTATTTTTTTCTATTCACAAGATTGATGTTCTATCTCCAGTGTTGAGCTGCAATAGCGGACTACAACCAGTGGTCTTATGTATTGCAGCAGCCCTATTTTCTCTATTTCATGTAACACTTTTCGAATAATTCTTGCTGTTCTAAGTAAACAAGGTTTTTGTAGCATTTCTGCTGTTATTTCTAAATTTAGCTTTTGCATCCATTTGTCAAAGTCGCTTGTCACTGATCCCAATGCCCTTATCACAACAGGGATTACCTCAACTTTTTTTCAGTTTCCAAATCCTAGCAATCTCATATTTCAAGTCGCAATAATTGGTGCACTTTTCTTCTTCCTTTTTCTCAATGTGAGTGTCAAAGGAGCAAGATGGGTCAATAAGAAAGCACTTTTTCCTACTTTTCTCAACTACAGTGATATCTGGCCTGTTGTTGTTGTTGTTATTATTATTATTATTATTATTAGACACCAGACTATCACATTTGCATGGACATCTGGAGGTGAGGCTCCATCTTGAAAGTTCAGGGTGTTTTAGGGAGAATGGAGTTACCATTTAGTAACCATTACTCCCAAGTTCATTCTAGCCTAGAGAAATAGCACCTGTCAAAAGCACTGGTTAAATGTCAAGTAGTAGAAGATACTCTTGAGGTTAAAACATACAAGACTTGGAGGAGGATTCACAGCCAGGCATGTGTCACACAGACTCACCCCACATCTCACCAGTCTGTGGATATGCTCTAATATGTGAACCAGTCCTACAGATGAAGGGTTAAATAGGCTTTGTGCTTCAAGGAAAAACTAAATAAACTAGCAGGGAAAAACTAAATAAACTAGCAGAATGCAATGGGAAACCACTTTCTCAAGAAAAATCATGAAGCATTAGGCTTT
Source organism: Hapalochlaena maculosa (assembly GCA_015501135.1). Lineage (NCBI taxonomy): Eukaryota > Metazoa > Mollusca > Cephalopoda > Octopoda > Octopodidae > Hapalochlaena > Hapalochlaena maculosa. The sequence goes on from JACXVO010046605.1 coordinate 95,842, forward strand.
GATATGGAAGTCCATGACTGCTGACACTTATAAAGTAAACATAGCACAAGGGGAGAGATAAAGAGAGAAATGGGTACACATACAATAAAGCATCAATGCCTAGTGTTCCAACAATTGTGATGACTGACCATTTATCAAATCCCTTTACTTCAACAAAACAGGTATTCGTAATGAATAATTCAATCTACTATGGACACTATAATTCTCTCCTACATACATGCTGACTAGTACCAATCTAAGAAATCATTATTATGATTCTTATGGTCTTTGTAATCAACTGTCAGTATGTTGGCAAAAGTACCTAATCAATCTACAACCTGGCTTTTACAAGTTTTGACAATTTTCATTTAGATTGTTAATGGATTTGTTCTTTTCAGAAAAGCATAAACTTCATATATTCTCAATAAATTTGAAGTGTCTTTCTGTAGTAAAAAAGAATTTTTTTTTTTAACTAAGGAAATCGTAACTACTTTTATTATTAATTGGTCATTAAACCATCAAAACAAAGAGATCTGACTCAAAACATTAGGAAACCATTTCTCAAGTGAAACTTGACAGTGATCTATAAAATTCAAGAAAAGTAATAATATAGCAACATAAGAATTTTTTATTTAAAAAAAAAATCAAGTCACTTTACATACTCTTCTTTCTTTCAATAAAACTGAATTAACATATTGATACATATGTGTAGCTAATTTAATTCCATCCTAAGCACAATATTGTGAACAAAGTTTGAAACCAAACAAAAGAAAAAAATTCATTGATTGGGGGTGGGGAGTGGGACAGTAACTTTTTGTTGGGTCCTGACATGGAAGAAAAAATCATAGATAATGTTTATTATACGTAGCTTTACTTCAGAAAAGGGGATGAAGAGACAGAGAAATGCAAAGAGAAAGAAAGATTAAATGTAGCAATGTAACAATCATAAAAAAAAAAAACATTCACAATTATTCTGATATTTTAAAAAATATATCTAATGCAGATAGTAAGTTACTTCATGGCTATCTATATATAAAAGCAGAAAAAAAAATAGAAGCAAAACTCAAAAGAAATTCAATAATTTTAATACTCTAATGTAACTATCTACAAAATATTTATTTACATAGGTTTTGATAGAAAAAAATTAAAATGAAAATACAAAGGTTTTAAATAAGACAAGCTATTCCTGCATAAGTGAAGAATGTTAAGACCAATAGGTCAACAGATAATGGAATAATAGATAAGGATCAGCCAGAGGAACAAAGAGAAGCATTTATGAAGCATGTCTTTTTATTTTACCAAAATGTTGTCAGAGATATCAAACAAGGAGGAAACTTTGTGATCACTGATTTTGCTAGAAATAGTAGCCAAATCTCTCTCAGGTCAGGTCTTACTGTTTTTAACAAAGAGAAATACACATTAAAGAATGTAGTCTGAGATAAGCCTAATCTGTTGCCTAGTTTTTAGCACCACCACTTGGTCGGCCCCTTTGTTAGCTTGTAGCAGAGTGCACTTTTGCAAGCATCCAGGCCAGGTCCCCCAGTCAATATGAAAATAACTCATCTACTTACAGATTACTCAGTAAAATGTCATAGACACAACTTTTCCTTCTCCAGATCATATATATATATATATATATA
>JACXVO010046605.1:119965-136118 GCA_015501135.1 Hapalochlaena maculosa
AACCCATGCTTGCATGGAAAACGGACGCTAAATGATGATGATGATGTATTACATATGTATATCAATACCATATGCTTCTGTTGAAAGTCAATTGGCATTTTAAGGTTGAATATCACATTAAAAAGTCTTTTATTTTTTATAGGCAATCTATTCAGAAGATATTCAATAGTAACTATTCTGTTACTGCTATTTGTTTCAATCATTTGACCATGACCATGCTGGGGTACTGTCCTTAGTCAAGTTAATTAAGCCCAGGACTTATTCTTTGCAAGCCTACAACTTATTCTTTGTAAGCCTAGTACTTATTCTATTGGTCTCTTTGCCGAACTGCTAAGTTACAGGGAAGTAAACACACCAGCATTGGTTGTCAAACAATGGTGAGGACACACACAGGATGGGCTTCTTTTAGTTTCCATCTACCAAATCCACTCACAAGGATTTGGTTGGCCTGAGGCTATAGTAGAAGACTACTGACCAAGGTGCCACACAGTGGGACTGAACTCAGAACCATGTGGTAGGTAAGCAAGCTACTAACTACACAGCCATTCCTGCACCTATATACATATATAGAAAATTAAGTTACATCAGTTTGAGACTTCATATATTCTATCTATGAAATAAAACAGTTCATATACAGACTTGAAACCTTAATTTTTTTTTTATGTGGTCGTTAGAACCAAGATCATATACAAAGTACTTGCCAGCACTTATCACAAGTAAACACTTAATCTCTTAATCAACAACTCAGTGAAACTGGTTTCTTTAAACTAGGCACAAGTTTGATCATACAAGTGTCTATCAAGATGTGGAGATCAACTTAAACCTAGCTTTGCAAATGAATGCAGATTAAAATACATTCATCTCAAAAGGACGAGAGTCAAGGTTTTGATCTGGTTGAGCTTAAACTCAGAAGAAATCAATCAAACTTGATAGTAATTGTTCAAACTTTCTTATCTCCTAGCTTCTAACTGTGTTATCTCCAACAGATTCTTAGCTTAACAAAACTTTTAATATGCACAGAAGCTTCTGAGTGGAATTTTGCATTAGGGAAGGTCTGTTACAATTATGGTTACTCCTTTTGTAACAGACAGGCAGATACATAAAAAGAAAGCAAAAATAATGAAAAGCAAAAGCAAAAATGAAATCAAGATAAAGTTGCATTGAAAAATAAAAAGAAAAGAATATATAAATATATATGTACACAAAAATACTTTCTTAATAAAAAGAATGAAACAAATTTATTGGATAGTTGATAAAAATTTACTTCAGTCAGTTTATGCTTGTGCTTAGATGTATTTTTCTTTTCTATTAATCCCACATGTGTACAACTATAATACAGAATTATGTAAGTAGGCATTAATCATGTTATAAATCTATGAAGTTTATAGTTTTATTTTGAGTGTTAATTGTTTTCATCTCTAAGTCAATTGTCTGGCCCAAGGTAACCGAATTTGCAAAAATAAATAAAAAGAAATCACCAAGAAAGTAAAAATTTTAAAATTTCTTTAACATTATATGTAAATAAAAAAATAACGACGGTTCCTTGAATTAACCCTTATAGGAAGTTCATGTTGATTATACAACCGTGTTTTCTTTTACAGTAATGGATAGACCATCACTGAATTTGCTCAACATATTTTATCTTCTAATATAGTGAGGTTCACAGTCACTAGTTAAATTAATGTCTTTACAGAAATGAATGTACTTGCTACATTTATCTATACTTAATCTATTCTGGAATTAGGAAAATGCTATTAAATCAATTAAACAAAACATACAGGTCCCTATTAAATCTTCTGCATAAAGAAAATTTATTTTAATCATTTTATAACACGAAAAATACAGTTGCCTCCCTTGAATAACAGTCGCTTCTTGCCACAGTTATTGAAAGGCAAAGTTTAAGAAAGTAATCAACAGAAAGAATTTTGAAAACATTGAATCGAATGTTTTGGAGTATTAAGTTGCAGGGCCATTACGTTCGGAACCAAAAATTATATCACAATCAATGTTAGTATTCATCCTTCCGGGGAGTCAATGAAATAAAACACTAGTCAAAGAATATGTTTGATGCTCCTTCCAAAATTGGTTATCTGTATGGCAATTTCTTTTCCCATGTCACCTCATCGTGCAAGCTAAATGTTATAGATATATTGTTCTTAACTGATTTCAATTTTTAGCACAGTGTCAGCATTTTCGGGAGTTGGGGAGAGGGTGGCTATCACACTAATCTCAGTGTTCAACTGGTACTTATTTTTATCATCCTTGAAAGGATAAAAGGCAAAGTCAACTTTGGCAGAATTTGAACTCGAAACATAAGGACAGGTGAAATGCCATTAAGCATTTTGCCTAATGTAACAGCTCACCACCTTAATATTCTCACTATTAAAAACGCTAAGGTGACGAGCTGGCAGAAACATTAGCACACCGGGCATAATGCTTAGCAGTATTTCATCTGCTGTTATATTCTGAATTCAAATTCCACCAAGGTTCACTTTGCTTTTCATCCTTTACGGGTCGATTAAATAAGTAGCAGTTATGCACTGGAGTCCTTGTTTATCCCCTCTGTGTTTAGCCCCTGTGGGCAATAAAGAAATAAAAGGTATTAAAAATGCAATGAGGTAGCAAGCTGGCAAAAGTGTTAGCATGCCAAGAGAAATGCTTAGTGGTGTTTTGCCTGTCTCTACGTACTAAGTTCAAATTCCACCATGGTCGACTTTGTCTTTTATCCTTTTGGGGGAAATAAATGTAAGTACCAGTTGCATATTGAGGGTCGATCTAATTAACTGGCTCCCTCCCCCAAAATTTTGGGCCTTGTATTTAGAGCAGAAAAGAATATTAGAGATGCAAGAAGTGTTTCCAATGTATGGAGTTATTAATCCACTGACCTTACCAATAAATGTCTTAAAACAGTTCGTTAAAAATATTTCTTTTAAAAACAACTTCACTGAACACACAAAATCTAAATTTCTGGGAAAGCAACAGAAACATTAAATACTGTCATGCTTACATGATTAATAAATTCACATCCCACAACCACACAGTTCTGAGTGGCTCATTGGGCAAGCTGTCTTCCACAAGCCTTGTATTAACGAATGCTTTGTAGGCAAAATTTTGCTGAAGAGGAAACTGGGCAGAAACCTGTTGCTTGTGTATGTGTAGTTCAATTCCATGGGTGCAATTATTTCAAGTTAGATTTACATCTATACAGTCTATACATAAAATTTATGCTTATATTCACATGCCATAACCATTTGCTTAATTATGTGTCACTAATATTAGTCTGCTGTAGATTTTTTCAAAATAATTTAAGTATTGACAATTTCAGATGAGAAGGATGATTGACGTAACACTTCACAAATGTAAACTGCCAAGACGAAGAGTGTGATTTAATTGGATTTTATTTTATTTGAACAATATTTCAACAGTCTGACTGTCTTTGAATAGTTCAAATCATATAATGAATTTGAAAGATCTGAAATGCTGGAACTTACAAAATGGGAAAATGCGTTTCATAATGTACAAATGACATTATCAGTATGGCCTTTCTTTAAATGAAACAGAAGGAGGGAAGGCAAGAAGGAAAGATAAAGAAAAACGAAAAAAGAGAGAAAACTGTGAAAAAACATTCAATCAAAAAAATTTTCTGTATATCTGATGGAATTCACCAGTCATTTTATCCATTCCTCCAGGCCGAGATGTTAACAGTTTACAAATATATTTATCCTTGTATGTTTTGAGGACCAAAAGAGCAGTAGATGGAGCATATTTTTTGAGGATGTGCACTTTCAGGTCTTCTTCAAATTTACACCTGCTTGTGAAATGCTCAGCAAGTTCTGTAGAACCACTGTTCTTATGTTTGATGTCAAACTTATGTCCGTTGAATCTCTTATTTAGCTGTTCAGTTGTGCAACCAGCATAAATCATTTTGTGTTTGATGCATTCCCTTGCATACACCAAATGGGAATCTTTACAGGTTCCTCCTTCCATGTGAATCATAACATTTTCTGTTATGATTCTTGATAAAATTTGTTTGACTCCTGTTGTTGCACAAAGAACAAGGCTTACCCCTCTTATGGGTGTTTTCCGAAGTGCAGCAATCAGATATTCCAATGGATTTTTCATTATTATCAGGACAGATTAATATTTCTTAAATATTTCTGTTGCGTCTAAAGGCAACAATGGGTGGATGAAGAAATATTTGGTGAAAATGAGAGTATTTATCTGAAATATGATGGTAACTATCATGCTATATTCTTGAAATTCCGGCGAAACTTCTGTGCCAGTTAATCACTAAAGGAATTTAGTTATTAACTAAGCATTTAGTGATTAACGAAAGCATTTTTCTGACCGCTAAAATTAGGCATGACACCCATTCATGTCGTTGGCGATTTCCCTCAATCATGATTCACTATAACTTCAATTTACATGATGGCACACACAAAAGTATTAGTATGCTTCCAATAATCTCCAATATCTGTGCAAATCTGTTTAATCCTCAGAAACTGGGACCTTGGTTTGGCTCTAATTATATGATGCAGATGATCTTATTTTGGATTTAAAGCCAAAGTCTTCTGCGAAACTGTCACGGAAATGTAAAAATTCAACTAAACTCTCCTGTCCCCTCCCAGACAAAAAGATGTCATCAATGAACCGTAACCAGATTATAGGTCAGTGGCTTTCAACCAGTGTTCCGCCAGTATAGTGCAGGAGTTCAGCAAGTTTACCAGGCTCAAGTTTCTCATTGAATTTTTTATAGTTTTATAGTTTATAGTTTGTATTTTTATTGTAAATAAATAAATCTGAACATAAAGGCTTTCATGCATGTGTCTACTTCTTTGTCATGGTTGATATTAGGATATAAGGAAGAAAAATCCATGGTTATAAAAAAAAGTCTTTTTTTTACATTACTACAGCTTAGAAACAAAATCGAAAGTATCCTAAATATATGAACTTGATCATCTAGCTATTGAGAGTAGAAAGTCATCATTTTCATTGTAGTTTCATATATTTTTGTTTCATCTACACAAAAGAAACATAACATGGTAAAAATTTACAGATATCTCTATATAGCTTCTGTAAATATGTACCTGCACACATATTTCTTTTTTTTTTTCTCCCTATTTCTTCTAGCCATTTATCACTTATTTATTTTCTTTACAATTTCAAACTCCTGTAATTTATCTCGAGTTTTAAACCCTGTAAATTCAAAGCATTACTTTTGATAAAACTTGAGAAAGAGAGCAAAGTACTTGATATCAGAGTATAAAGCTTTGTGATGTCAAAAATATGACCCCTTTAGGAAAGTTTATATTCCAACTTAGAGTATACATATTCTACACTCAAGTTATACACAATCTAATTAGGTCTGGAACTTCATAAGCATCATATAAATGTATAGAATGAAGAAGGAGATCAAGTAAGAATGGACAGTCTGGTGTATAAGTTAGAGGTGTGAAGTTACATGATAATAAAGTAGCAGTAAATGTACAATACAAACAAGGTGATATTTTTTCAAACACAGCATTACTGTTAGAACAGCAGAAATAATGGGTAAATTACTATCTTGTTTGTATTATACAATACCCATTCAATGCTTCTAATAAAAACAAATGTAAGCTATTTAGTATCTAAAATTGGCAGATGAGTTATCAGTGGGCAATTTAGCTATTGGTAAAGCATTCAGCTTGTGTTTTAGGGATGTGGGCTCAACTCACATGGTTGTTTGACAACTTTTTCCATCTTTTAAGGGTAATTTGTACATTACTTCCATTGTTTTAATGGTAAAGTTGTGCCCAAAATAGATATCGCTTTGTTTGTATCAAACAATATACATTTGATGCTTCTAATAAAAACAAATGCAAGTTTACTTGTATATATACACATGTAACATTGTATGTGTAAACAGATAAATGGTTTAGAAAAGAAAACTGGTTCAATGGTAACTACATAATGACGGATGGAATAGAGATAATTATATAGATAAAGATCTATGTAAGGGATACAGAATGCAGAAGTGAGCAAGCAAAGTATATTGAATTTCTCTTTGTCTGTATTACAACTGTACTATTGTTCCTTACATGAGTACAAAGCTATGTATTTTATAAAAGAGGAAAAGGAGAGTGTATGATGTTTGATATTTCAACAAAGCAAAAGTGATAAATTATTGGCTTCAGTATGAGAGTAAGCATGGCTGTATGGTTAAGAAATTTGTTTCTCAACCACAAGGTTCCAGGATCAGTTACACTGCATAGCACCTTGGGCTGACCAAAAGTCTTTGCATATCAATTGGTTATTTTTTGTGAGTGAGTGTGTGCATGAGAGAGAGAGAGGCATCATTATCATCACAGATGTGTATGTGGACATCTTTTAAATACCGCTCACATTAAAGTTTTGTAGGTTTTCAGTATCTAGACACAGCTAAAATATTTTCAAATTGTAAGGAAAGAGTTTAGTATTTTGGTTGCAATTTTAGCTATGTTAGAGCATGTGATGCTGCCAAAAGAAATCATCGGTGATAGTAAAGCCAATTATTAGTAGAGACTTCGATGGTTCTATACCAGCAGTTCTCAACTGGAGTCCATAACAACTTTGTTAAAATTCTTGTGCAATGCATAAAACGTTTACACCTTTTTCCATACAATTCCTAAACATATTCAATCATAAAAACGATTGAGTAAAATAGAGATCAAAGAGATCCATAAGTGAAAAATGAGTGAATCACTATTCAAGAGTATGATGTATGCACATAAATATAATGCATGTGAACATCAACATGTGCAGTAAAAATACTGCACATATTGATGTTCAAATTTCATACTTTACTGGGTTTTTAAAATTTTTATTTGGTTTACAGTTTAAATCAAATGTCAAATTTTGAGAATGAAACGAAAGCCACAGAGAAATAAATATTTTATATAAGATCAAAAGAGCACAATCACTGAGTGTTTGAAGATTAGGAAACTAAAAGTTAATAAAAATTCAAATACAGCTTTTGTGATATCAATATCATATTTATCCCTTTCGTTATTTATTTTGAGATACTGTGTTTCTTTCAATTATTTTAAGTACAAAGAATTTAGTAAAATAACTTAGTTACCATGAGGCTAGTATGAGGAACAAAAAAATTGTGACTAAGTTTTTGTAGAAGATTTTAATTCAAAACTTACTAAAACGAAACTTTTGTGCTATAGAGCCAGATTCAGCTGGATTGGTAATGAAAGGGTTAAATAAGTTGAAAATCAAATGAAATAATTTGAAAAAGTCCCAGTCAAAACGTTCAACCCATGCCTACATGAACCGTGGACATTAAATGAAACAACGATGATGATGATGATTAACATAAAATCTGCTGGAGTAGAATTTTATCAAGTAACCACAAGTAACTCGCATAGCTCAGTCGATAGAGCATCAGACTTTTGTTTCAGTGCACCTGAGCACTTTATGCAATCATCATCATCATCATCATCATCATTGCTTTATGGTGTTGCTGTTGGTTTTTCTTTTCAATCTTACATGGGCTGGATGAATGTTTTGTCTCCTGGTGCAATCAATCATAATCTCTTTTGTGGGGTTCAGCATCTTAATATCAGCCTTTACCACAATTCTCTGCATCTTCCTTGTAGTTCAATTGCTTAGCACTTCTTTTGTCAACCACCATGATCCTGTTTGTATGAAATGCCAGTATCAGTGCAGTACCCTCTCTTGCACCATATTACAACCATTTCCCTGATACCCAGCTTTTCTTACAGCTCATTTGTGCTCATTCATATAACATTACACATCTATCAGAGCAAGATTTTATGTGCCACTTACATGAGTGCCAATTGTGTAGCTGTTGGTGCCATGTAATTGGTACTCGTGTGGGTGGCATGTAAAATCACCAAAATTCCCCTGTGCCACGCGAATGGCACAAGTGTGGGTGGCATGTAAAATCACCCTCCACACTCTTGGAGTGGTTGGCGTTAGGAAGGGCATCCAGTCGTAGAAAGCATGCCAAACCAGACAGGGGCCCACCAGCCTGCCAGTCCCAGTCGAAAACGTCTAACTCATGCCTGCATGGACAACAGATGCTAAATGATGATGATGATGATGATCTATCAGAGCAAGTTCGCCTTACATCTTTTTACTTAAGAGGCATACAATAACAGAGATTCAGTCCTACTGAGCAGAACTATGCTTTCTGCTATAAGCACCAGTCTTACTACTGCCTTGTGGATGAACTCTGTTGGAAACTCTAAAGAAACCCGCTACGTGCACATGTGTATGGAAGTGTTCATTCAGCCATCTATCCTTGTGCAGACATTGAGCACCAATCTAATTATAAAAAAGTATCACTGTTTGGAAACTGGGTGATCAGCAGCAGGAAAGGTCTCCACCTTATAGCATGAATGTTTGCTTCAACAAATTTCATCTGAGTGATGAGAGTTTCGAGAAGTTGGCAGTAAAATTATGAAGTCGTTTGTGTTATTGAAAAATAAACGAGAGTTTCTGAAAGTGGAAATTGGCCATGAATTTGTATGCTGTGGAGTAAGAGCATCTACCACAGTACTATACATCATCATCATTTAACATCCACTCTCCATGCTAGTGAGCAGGGAGCTGTCCAGACAACAACCATCTGTTATGGCAGTTTCTACAGCTAGATGTTCTTCCTAACACCAACAAGGTAATAGAGTGTGCTGGGTACTTTTCAGGTGCCACTGACATGGGTGCATTTGAGCAGTATCAGCACAGGTGCTTTAATGCAGTATCAGTGCCTGTGTTTTTCTAAATGGCACTGGTACCTGAAAGCTGCAAGCCTATGGAAGACAGCAATGTCTAATCAAGCACAGCAAATCTCCTGATCCTTTATCATTTCCTCAGTGAAGCCCAACGTCCAAAAGATCCTATCTCACCACATCATTCCATGTCCTCTTAGGTCTACCTACTTCCACAACTACACACCACAATAAGAGCTGCAATAGAGACACAAAAGATTCCAGGTACTGGGCTACTACCAGGTTAAGTCAAAAGTTCAGATTTTAAAGTCCTACATTTATTTCATGGTCAAGAGGTTAGGAGCAGAAAGAGCATCCAACAAAAAAAATAATAGGGTGCCTAATAAGTACTCTACCAGGCTATTACAACTTAAGCATGTGGTCTAATTCTAACCCTAAACTTAACCTAGATCAGATCATTTGACAGCATAGTCTATGAATACTGCAGTAGACTGCAGGCTGAAATAGCACCAATAACTAACCTGATAAATATATCATGTCACTCAAGCTAAAACAGGGAGGAAAAACGAATTTGAAATCACTAAAAAAAGGTAGGTTTGTTATTCTAATATTTTAAAAATATTTTTCAATAAGCAATCCTAGTTAAAATATTTCAATTTTTTTATATAAGTTAATCTAATATTTTGAGAAATGTTAGGAACAATTAGTCTGTATATTATATAACCTTGATCACAAAGATTAATAAAAGTAGAGTTCTGTTCATTTTTCTTCTCAGTATGAATTTCTTAAAAGTGAAAAATCTTTTCTATCCATTTTCTTTTATCCCCACCTCCCATTTATCAAAAATCCAAATCAGTTTTGTCTCAAGATAAAACCTATTTTTAACAATATTAGCACAAATAGTCAAACACAATTTATGGAATTAATTAAAAACAAAATAAACAAAAGAAATCGACAATTCAACTTACAGACAGTAAAGTATTGGTATCCAAGTTGTAGGTGGAACTAGAATCGGATAGCATTCCTTGGAGACCATCCAAATCATTTTGTATTGAATCAAGTTGTTCAGCCAGTGCTTCACTGAAGTATAAAAAAAGACAAATTTACAAACATAAAAAAAGAGAAGAAAATGAAGTATAGCCTAATTAGGAAATTAAATAATTAACACCACTGCCCTGCAGCATTTTAAATTACTTCCTGTAACAGTAAACAAGAAGCCATTGTTTCACTGAAAATTTTAAGCATAATTTTAATTATATACAGTTGAATTGTAACACATTTCAAACAACCTACGATTTGTATTAATAATAAACGTTTTCTTCCAGAGTTAGGTGAAATGTTGAACTTCAAGTAAGTTGTTGCTTACTTTCTTTTTCAAAACATATTCTATCGGCAATAACTTTTCTAAAGAACTCTTTTCAATATGCCATACAACTACTAAGAGATTGCCTTTCTCTAAAACTATATTAACTACATTATGCTCTTAACAGTAATTCAAAGCCATGAGTGAGTTTGGCTTCAATTTTAAGATACATTTATTTGGTACCTTTGCAGGAAAATGCTGAAAAATGATTTTAAGTGTGCCTTTCAAGAAATGATGAATATATAATTTAATATTAACATATTTACATCTGAAAAAAGCTAATCACACAAGGTTTTTATACCAAAATATTGACACTCTTACAGTAAGCATATGTGATAAGCTGCAAATGGGGTAGGCAAATGCAGAAAAATTATATAATGCAAAACTATAAAAACTCTTCACTATGCTACACACACACACACACACACACACACACAAATATATTTTCATACAAACCTAATGCAGTAGAAAAGTCATGGCAAATAAAACTGATAACTGAAAGTGCAAAGGGAGCTAACTAATTATGACCAAGGTTCATTGTGCTATAATTTATTTCTTTATTGCCCATAAAGTGCTAAACGTAGAGGGTAAAAACAAAGACAGATCAAGAGGGGAAGGAGCCAGTCAATTAGATCAACCCATGTATGCAACTGGTACTTAATTTACCGACCCCAAAAGTTTGAAAGGCAAAGTCGGCCTCGGTTGAATCTGAACCCAGAACGTAAAGACAGAAGAAATATCACTAAGCATTTTGCCTCCTACTCGCTGCCTTTTAACCTCTAATAATAGGCTAGTATATTTCTGCTTACATCCTTTACTTTTTCTTCAAAACTTCATAGCATTCAAATTTTGATTACTTATATACAGGGTAGTCAAACCTACCTTGATCCCCATCTGCCCATTACAGCTAAATTGAATAAAGTAACTCTAGATGAAATGTGTGACTAGGTTGGAAAGTGGAGCCAGGAATATGTTGTAATCTAAGATGACTTGACTCTAAACAATAGCAACTAAGAGATGTACTATTTGAACAGCATTTTCTTTTGGATGTGTAACTTTTGACTTCAGTTATTCCAGTTGTTCAAACAATGGGGCTATCGATGAAATGAATCATAGTATAAGTGATTGAGAGTTCCAGTCATACCTTTAACGAAGAATAAGATTGTCCAAGCTGAATCAGCATAACTATGTATGGGGAGCTGCTGTGAAAAGTTGCCAATTTTAAAAGTTATTGTGAAAGGCCTGGTTGGAAACCTGCCTTTCCGAGTTCTTTTACAGGGTTTAGAAAAGCTAAAAGACCACTGCTAATAAGCGAGTCTGATAGGGGGAATATGCTTAATAAAATCATAATTAACTCATCTACCTGTATTTTCATTTACCCAAAACCAAGAAGTTTTGAGCACCCCTTTCATATGTGTGTGGAGAAGGGTAATTCTGATTCTAGGCAAAATCCATTTGATGAGGTACTGCACTATTTCTCCAATTTCTTTCATACTGCTTAGGCCAGTTCAAGCTATGTTCAAAACCACTGATGATCTAATTGTGGTTGCAAAGTGAATAATTAGCCACTGAACCAGGACTAGTGAAATGTTATATGAGTGTTTTAGCATTACTCATAGAACATCAATACTACACAGGTACAAAATAAATAACTTGTCACTTTTGATACCAACCTGTTTGAATCCAATCTTGCTCTGATGATACAAACTGCTTGTTTTAAAAGAATCTAAATTAAAAGTCTCCACCAAAATTTCACGTTGATTTAATAATGGCAAAGTTATTTTACGAAATTCTTCATTACTTTCAAAATTAATTAAAACAAAGTCAGTAATATTTTCACAGAAATAAGGTAACAAAAGGGGTTAAAGTGGCTTAATAATTTCTCTTTATTTATAAAGTAATTTTCTTTCTGTCACTTCCTAACCTTTCACCAACAGACTATCAAACACACAATAAATTTTCTATTTGACTAGGCAAGGATGACCAATTTTGAGACATGGGCCACATAAGATATGGCTCATTGTTAGGTGGGCTGTACAAGTATAAAAAATAAAACTTTTTAAACAAAATATTCGAGGTAATATTTCATTATTGCAGTTTACTCAAAACAGATTTCAACTCTAATCTTTACACCAAGATTTTTATAACAATATAATCAAATAATAAAAATAAAACAGAACACTTTTTAGTTTCTTAACTTTAAAATGTTTAGATATACTCAACAAAATGATTCCACATAAAAGTCAACCAGTTATAAAACAAATAGAACTTTGAAGACAGTATTTATGGAAATTATAAAAAAAAAACAATATCTAGTCTTGCAAATTCACAGTCAAGTAGTTGGTTTTAGGCTAAAGCTTAGGTTCAAACAACTTACAGAAATAATGGAGAAGTACAAGATTTTAGGTAATGCAAGAGGAATGTGTGCAGTATTTTGGGTTTCAATTTTTTTTGTACATGTTTCAGTCTATTGACTGTGGCCATAATGGAGCACCGCCTTTTCAGGTTTGTTGCAAACAAAAAACAATTTTTTTTAAATCTGTGCCAGCCAACCCCCACCCCTTGTAAGTTCGGCAAAATTAGATCATTCAAAATAAATTATCAACTTCAAATTCATAAAAAAAAACGTGTGAGTGTGTTTGTGTGTGAGCGGGAGCGCGTTCTGAATCAGTTGCAAAAGTAACTCGAGTGGCTTTCTTTTTCAGGGTTATGTCCCTTGCACTAGGTGAAAATCCTGATGGCTAACGCGGTTTCTACACCGTACGAATTTCCTTCTAGCTCCTCCTGTGTACTCTCTACTATCGAACACGACGCTACACAACTAACCTGATAAACTAATGAAGAACAATGGGCAATATAAATAAATAACTAGAACACAATGTATAAATCTGTATGTATATGTTTTAATGAAGAAATACATGATATTAGTCTAATTAAACACGTTAATCAATAGAAAAAAAAACTTTTTCCAAGCTAAGAAATTATTTCTATGTAAAATGCATGAAGGATGAATTTAAAGAGAAGAGCTTAGCAGTGCAGAAAACACTTATGCATGCTTAATTTGTATGGAAAGGTTAGCCAAGAAGCTAGTCAGCTGGTAAGCAAAAACTGTGTGAGGTGTGACATAAGTTCTTTTTTCCGCTGAGATAATTTTTGAAAATGTATGTAACTTCGAGTGTGTGTGTGTTTCAGCAAACATCACCCCATTTAAATTCCTTTTCAGAACTGCCCATCAGTTTTTTTTTTTTTAAAACAAAAAAGTCAATATCATGCATTATTCTAATTTCTGTAATCATGTGCAACACACACACACACACACACACACACACACACACACACACACACACACACACACACACACACACACACACACACACACACAATCACAATTTAGTAATCAGGAGGCACTTTATCAAATTAATCAAGTGCCTGGCAATTTATTTTTTCTGTTGATTTGTCTGTAAACATAAACAACTCAATATGTTAGTAGAGAAAAAAACATATCAAGAAAATTATACCAGTGGTTCCCAAAACTATTCAAGTTTGCTGCAATTGAATAGGTATTTTTCCTCCTTCCCCACCCCCATGCTACAATCTCACCTGATCACATTCATATATAAATTAAACCAAGACTATTCAGTTGTTATTATTACCTTAAGACATCATTTCTACAACAGGCACAAAACCTGAAATTTGATTGGAGAAGGATAGTCAATTATATTATTAACCCCAGTGCTTCACTGGTATTTCATTTACCAACTCTGGAAGAATGAAAGGCAGAGATGACCAGATAAAGAGAGAGGGAATGTTATTAAGATGGTCCAGTATGCTAATGATTCTGCCAGTTTGCAACCTTATCATTTACCTTAATATATCACTAGCATTGCCTAAACAGCATTTGTTTGTGTGCATTTTTTCCATTAAAATTGCAGAAATCTTTTCATGAATCAATATTATATCTCTACTGAAATGTTTTGGGATCCACTGGTAGAGAGACTTTGAATACTGAAGCTGACTGTTCTTTCAAAAACAAATCATGTGAATACTGATGTATGCTATTAACCCCTTTATGATGAAACCACATCTGGCTCTATAGTACAAATGTCTTGATTTGATTAGTTTTGAATTAAAATCTTCCACCAAACCTTAATCACAATTTGTGCTCCTGACACTAGCTTAATGATAAACTAAGTTATTTTACTAAATTCCTTGTTATATTTATAATTAATTGAAAGAAACACCAACCATCTCAAAATAAATGTAACAAAAGGGTTAAATCATATTGTGAAACAAGGCAAACAAGAATTTCACAGCTATTTTTCGTTTTTGGTGGGGAGTGGAGGAGAACAAATTATTTGATTTCTTCAAGTACAATAACAATCAGTCAGTAGAACAAAACCTAGTTATACAAGAAGCAAGATCACAGCTTCAAGGTTGAAATTAATTCCTCTATACTACATTATCCTTACTATTTGAATAGGTCTAGCAATGAAAAGTCTCATCTTTTGTTTAATATAACTCAACTTAATATTAAATTTTCTGGAATCATTGTGTTCCTGAAAATCTTGATAAAATGCTGAACTCTATAATGTAAAGAATACTTTCTACAGACTTCCATGTAGCATAGAAACCAATGGAAAATAGGTTTTACCCTACAGAAATCCTTGTTAGAGCAAGAATTTCCAGTAATTTCCATAATGCTAAAGATGTTGAGGGAATATCTTGTATTATTAGTCACGTTAAGAACTATCTTCACACTACTTCTCAATGACATTGTGTCAGATTTAAATCTCCCTTTAAAATATGTGTACATGCATGCACATAAAATCTTTCAAATTCATGCTTGAATGCAAGAAATTATGCTCATGCATGTGCATAAGAACAAACCACAGCAAAACACTCGGTAAATGAATATTGATTTCAAACATAAATACAAGGCCATAGACAGGAAAGGGGTCAGAATGGTCGATTAAATCAACCTCAGATCTTGACTGTTGGTTGCTTTAATTGACTCAGAAAGGGTGTGTGGTTGAGTGGACCTCAGTGGGATTTGAGAATATCAATACAGCTTAAAAGAATAATTTCTTTACTTATGAGAGAGACTTTTACAGATAGCAATCTTTGCCAAGTTTCTATACAATACTAATTTAGTTCTTTTTTTTTTGTTTTTAGTTAGGACTAAAACCCAAAATACTACGCTAACAACAAATAAGTACAATATAAATAAGATAAAACTTAATTCAGGATTTTTACTAAGATAGGATTCCATGTGAAGATATATTACAAGCAGTATTGCATAGAACAAAATTTTTCGGCTGTTGCTTTAGCAGGTCAAATAATGATTATAGAAGATCTGCCATTCATTAGATAAATTTTAATGGTAATAATATACAGCTTTCCAGCTTTTTGCAGACATGGAGGTTTGATTTAGAAGTTTGGTTCTCAGCCACATAGTTTAGAGTTCAGTCACACTGTGAAGCACTTTGGGGCAGGTGTATATTCTGCTACAGCCTAAGTCAACTAAAACTCTTGTGAAGGGGGAAACGGTAAACAGGGAAGTGAAAGAAGTCCATTGTGAATATAAATTTAAATGCATATGCGTGTGTGTTTACATTTACATTTCTTGAAAACTGCTCATCTACAAGAGATGAGATAGTTGTCATTTACCCTGCATCTTGGAAGACATGTGGATAAGAGATTCCTTGCTCGAAAATTGGGTGAGGTTTAGTAACAGGAAGAGCGTCTAGCTGTAAAACAATGCCTTCATAACATATTCATCTAACCTAGACTAGGACAGAAAAACAGACACAAAAGTGAACAAATATTTTGGGAAATATCTTTGCAGGAGATGTGTACTATACAAACTGCCATAATGAGCGTTGAATATAGAATGTAACTGCAATAGGATGAGAATGCAATAAATCAAGCCAATGAAGCAGGCATCTGTGCAGATAGTTTGAAGCAGTGAAAACAATGAGAAAGCTATGAAAATAATGATCCTATGATACAGGAAATAAAACCAAGATGTGTCAATCTTAATGCTAGTGTCACTATCCATTGTTGTAAACAAAAA
>JACXVO010046696.1:3463123-3473566 GCA_015501135.1 Hapalochlaena maculosa
GTATGTGTGTGTGTGTGTTTGTGTGTGTGTGTGTGTTTGTGTGTGTGTGTAAGTGTGTGTTTGTATGTGTGTGTAAAACGTGATGTGTCTTAATGATCTCGTTGCGAGTAGTTAGATGTTTTTGCAGTATACTAGATGTGTTATGCGATCGTTATGGTGATCAGTATGTATGTTGAAGATACCGACATTTCCCTAGCCGGGAATAAATAAGATAAGAAATTTAGTATTTCATAGCATGATGAAAACAATTGTGTTGGTGAAATGAAAAAGTAAAGTTTATCTGAAGAATAGAATTTCGTTTCTTCAAAATGCGTTGAATGTATTTTCACTTATGTTCAACTTTTGATATGACTTCATAGAGGTGTATGCAAATGAATCGTTAACTAATTCATTTTTCTTATGCACATACGATGAGTATTCGTATGAATGATATCATGAGAAGAAACACTCTGTTCAACGCCAAACATTTATTTATAGACGTTAATGATATGTTAAATGAATTTATCCAAACTTAGTTGAGATAAGGAAATTGCAATACCTTTCATAATGGGGGAAATTATGTTTAAAAAGAATCCGTCGCGAGAAGGAGAGTAAAAATATCTTAGCTAGTTCCTCACAACAGCTCTAAAATGTTTGAGAAAAACATGGCACGAGGTCATGAACGATGAACAATGCAAAATAGCATTGCCAGAATGAGTGACAAAATTCCTTGTGGCAAACCGAATATCACGGAATTATTTACCAAACATCAGGTTTTTTTTGTAGTAATCTCAATTTTAAGGATATTTCTCCATGGCAAATAATTTAACTGATATGCATGGGTTTCTTTATTAGCCACGAGGGGCCGAACACAGAGGGGAACAACACAAGAGTTTGAGGAGTGGTTATTCCTCGGGACACCATCACGTATGTCCCGGGTTAAAAAATCGCGCACCCTGCATCCTGTGGGTAGTGAGGCAGGGTGGCATCAATGTTTTCCCACCTCGGTGCAATGATCGTACTCTGACTTCGTGCTGGTCGGTGTTACCGTGAAGAGTGCCTGTCCGACCCACCGCGTGACACTCCAAGTGCAATGAGTGTCATCATGGCTTAGCAGACCCACTTAGAAGCCTGCACACGAAGCGCCCATCCGCGGTGCAATGGATGACTCTGCCATTGTACTTTTCGGGCTACACCGATGCGTGGCCCTGGCCGTTAAGCCATGTAACGAAAACAGCGTAAAACTTTTATAGACAAACGACAACCGACACGATTATGACGTATTGCTGTTGCAGCTGCTGCTGCTAAAGTTTTAGAACCGATATACTCTTTACTAGCAAATTGAATAATTATTTAAAAAAATTCCGTAGATTAAAATAACTAGACCGATGAAAACTTCGCAGTATCTGTCAACTTTTCTTTTTAGAAAACATGCACTAACGTAAATTCTTAAACTATATAAAGAATGACAAATATTATTGAAAAGTGTTTAAAAATAAGAGGAGCACAAAAGATGGCGGATACTCTTGCATATGTATCCCCATATATGCATGCATTAGAGTGTTCTTGAGTTGTGTGTTTATTGGCTTACTGTTATAGCTTCTGGAAAAAAATTAAGACAGTGTCTACATTTCAGAAGATTTCTGATTTTTATATTTATAAAAGCATTCGAGTATATTATAAATATTTTCTCTGCAGCATCAATTAACATATCTTATTGTTTAAGATATATTTCTGGAGATTTAATTTCATAATAATTATTAATTTGTCAAAATTAATCAATGTAATGTAACTTCCATGCTTTGACGATTACCTCTTTCTACTTTCAAGAAATCTTTTAAGGAAAGTATGCATTGTAGAAAATCTAGATGACCATCGATTCTGTCATGCTTACGCATGCGTGACGTGCTATTAACTTATTTGAATTCAACAGATGCGGAAGAAACACTGGATACTTTGCAATCTAGACAACAATGTATAGACCTAACCTAAATAAGTGATATTTACTTTGATGAAACATCAGCATCCAGATAGTAGCCAAACTTACCTAAACAGTATAGCGATAATTGTACTAAAGGTCATGTAGGACTGTCTGTGGGGTAAGAAGTTTACCTCCCAAACACAAGGTTCAGGTTCAGGCCCACTACTTGGTACCTTGGGTAAATGTCTTCTGCTATGGCCTCCGGCTGATCAAGGCCTTTATAAGTGAATATATGTATGTAGGTATGTAATAACAAAAATTAATATTATGAAGTAATATTAACTTCAACCAGTGGTCAGCATACTTAAAAACTGTCCGTGGAGCTTGAATTATATCTAGATATAAACAAGACAATGGATGACTAAGTGGATTCGTCTATGCTAGAAATGGACATCAAACCATTTACCACGTAATCGGTGTTCTCAAATTAGCAAGATGCCCGATGTTTACTAGCTTGACAAACGATATGAAATATACATATCACTTGAAAATGCAAATTTCGTGGTAAGACGGATTGATGTCTAAGGATCCATTTAGCGGTCTTTTCTCTTGATTATATCTGTTTTTTTTTAATTCATTTAGTAATTGAATGCAAAACCATCCAAATTAGTATTAACAATTAGGCTTTTCATGTACGCGCATGATTCTCACTCTATTGCTCTCATTATTTTTTCCTTTTCTTTCTCTTATCCTGGCACTTCTATTCTAGCCTTTCTACTTACCATTTATCTATCTCCTTCTTGTATTTCTAGGCTTTTCCCTCCCCTTCTGACTTTCCCTTTCTTTTTTCTCTGTCACTCATTCCATACCGTCTTTTCTGCTCTGCATACTCCTTTCACGTGACCACTTCCCTTTTTCGTCCTCTCTTACAGCAGCCCTGTAGCTGATCAGACGCAAATTCTCTGGCTCTTCGTTCTCCAGCCTTCAATACAATTTCTAAGCGCTATTCTCGTCTCCTTGGCATCAAGACCGTATTTTGTTTGGCTGTTCGTTCCCGTTCTCCGGCCTAAATTACACCCTGTGTTATTTTAGCTTATTCTGTCATTCTTCCTAATTTTTCGCAAGAAAACTTTCTTTGCAGTCACCGCCAAGCACCCAGTCTTATTCTTAAAGGTTGCGAAGCTAAATATTACCAATTGGTTGATAGCTGATGAATAATTATGAAATTTCTGTTTGTTTGTTGTTCGTTTTTATATTCGGTATACGTTACGTTGTTTATTAATACATTTTTTATTTACACACACAGACGCACACACATGTATGTGTGTATATGTAAATGTATATATATATATATATATATATGTGTGTGTGTATATATATATATATATATATATGTGTGTGTGTGTGTGTCGCAATGATTGACCGCTAACTACACCCTCGTTTCCATTTTCTCTCTCATTTCTTTTCTCTGTGTTCTCTTTCTGTTGAAGAGCGTAGGCTCGAAACGTTAAAGACTCTTTTATATATCTACTAACATACCAATCTGTTTTTCCGTACCATGTGCGTCTTTGTTTATTTTTGTCTCACATTGAACTATAGATATACATACACACACTCACACACATCAGATGCATACTGGGATCGATATAATCGACTGGCTCTATCCCCCTGTCCCTACTTTTTTGTCCTCTGTATGTTTAGCCCTTTGTGGGCAATAAAGAAATAAAGAAACATTTGCAGGCTGGTTAGAATATCTGGTGTTATTTCATCCTTCTATACTTTTTAAATTCAAAATCCGCATGGGTCAATTTTGCCTTTGCTATTTTCAGGTCCGATAAAACAATTATCATTTGAACCTTGGTGAGGATGTTCCTTTTCTCGAAATTGTTCCAACATAGGACAATAACACTTTTATACAGTAATTGACTCGCATGTCTAGCAGTTTTCAGGTACAACAAATTTTTTTCTTTATATAAAAACAATGAACATTTCTAGATTTATTGGTTTCGAATTTCGGCATGAAGGAGATTAATAATTTAATTAGAAATACGCTAGTATTCAAATGATAATAATTTTATTGTCGACATTGGAAAAAATAGAATTCAGAACATAAAATCGGAAGGAATGAAAATAATGCATTTTGCTCGGAGCCTCAACTATTCTGTCAGCTTACCACCTTTATTTTAGAAATGTATTATATATCTTTCTTAAATAATATAAATAAATAAAAATGGAAATACAATATATAGTCAATTTTAGCTAATTTAAATATGTTTGTGACATTGCTCAATTGCTATAAGCCAAATTATAGTTACCATGGATAAATGTGCAAGACATCAATAAATGTGCAGTATTTATGTTCAATTCCTACTTGTGTTAAAGGTAAACTTTACACAAAATATGTAAATAGTCTTCAGGGAAAGAAGGAAATACTTTTCCACGTGTTTAAGTATGGCTTCATACTTTTACTGATATTGTTACTAAATAAAATTGTATATTTAAGTGTAGGTTAATTTCCTTAATTTACCAATCATTATACAAACCTTATTAATAAACATAACACCTTTAGTGCTACAAAACCTATTATTTTAGTGGTTATATCATATTCAGTAAATCAAGTAAAATATTCTAAAGTCAAAATAGACAAAAAATAGGTGTATAAGCAGTGAACAAAGAATATTACATTGGCAAATATACAAAAAACATGCTTCAGCTCAACTAGACCTCATTATCGAAGTGTAAATGTAGTACTTCTCTGATCCTAGATGGCTGAGCGAGAAACAAATTGATTTAATGAAAACTAAATGGCAAAGCAGCGTTAGAATCACTGAAACAAATTATCTAAGGACACTATGCATTCTGAGTATAGCAAACAAATAAATATTCGGGAAGGAGAGGAATCATTAGCCTTGATAATTATTTCTGGACAAGAAAACCCTTGTAGCTAGTCAGCCGAAAATCGAAAATGCTTCGTCAACACGATACAATGGGACTTTATTGTTCTACATTTCTTGGAACAGATAATTTGTATGAAATTACTCATAACTATTAACACGTTTAACTGATGTATTCACAATTTTTAGTTTTGTATTTTTATTTATTTAAAAATTAAAAGAAGGAAAATTGAATACAATTAACGTTTTAAAACACTTTCTGCTGATACGGCGAGAAGATTTTTAACAATGAATTTCAGAATCTCGCCACGAGACAACTGTCAAATGCACAACAAATCTTGCAGAAGTTTTCCACATAGAACAGAGAAGCAGTGCGTTGCTACAAAATCAGCAGCAGAAATAATTTTAATGATAACATTTAAAACATTGAGAAAAGAACACTCTGATCAGACAGTCAGAATAAAGACATGTAGAACAAGAACATTCTTTTAAATTTGCTTTCAATTTTGTTACTTAGAATTTTATTTTATTCAGGCGGCGAGCTGGCAGATTCGTTAGCACGTTGGCCCTTGTGGGCAATAAAGATACCAGAATCATTAGCACGTCGGTCGAAATGTCTAGTGTTATTTCGTCCACCGCTACTTTCTGAGATCAAATTCCGGCAAGATCGCTTAACCTTTCATCCTTTCGTGGTCAATAAATTAAGTACTAGTCGCGTATTGGGATCGATCAAATCGACTAGTCCAGCTAAATTGCCTGTCCATGTTTGTCCCCTCAATGTGTAGCTCCTTGTGGGTAATAAAAAAACGAAACGTTAGCACGTCGGACGAAATATTTATAACTGCATTTCGTCTCTCGCTACGTTCTGAGTTCACATGCCACCAAAGTCGACTTAGCCTTTCATTCTTTCGTGTTCTCCAAATTAACTACTAGTCGAGTACTGGGGTGAATCTAATTGATAGTCCTATACCCCTTGTCTTTCCTGTCTAGTTATAACCCCTTGTGGTTAATAAATAGAAAGAAACGGTAGCACGTCGGACGAAATATCTTTACGTTATGAGTTCAATTTCTATCCAAGTCGATTCTGCTTTTCCTCCTTCAGATTGGAGAAATTACGTAACGGGTTTGATCTAATCGACTGGACCTCCTCCCCTTGTCTGTCCTTTTTTGTCCCCTCCTGTTCAACCCCATGTATGCAATGAAGAAATCACAAACGTTTAACGGTATTTCGTCTGTCTTCACGTTCTGAGATCAAATTCCGCCGAGATTAACTTAGCCTTTCATCCTTTTGTGATTGATAAATTAAGTACAAACTGGTTACTTACTGGTGTCGATCTAATAGACTGGTTCTCTTCACCCAAATTCCAACTTTGTTCCTAGAGTAGAGTTTTAAAAAGTAATCTTATGCGTATAACTATTGTCTGTGGATGCATTTCGTACTATTCTTAATCTTTGGTATTTTGTACATTTTGCAGCACAATAATTTGAGAAGAACAAGAATATTTTAGTATGTTCCTAATTACTTTCTCCATTTTTTCTTTCACATTTTCTTCTCACCTATCTAACACACCTTTTCCATCTCTTCCTTGTGAATGATAATTATTAATTTTATTATTCTGTCAAACTTGTTTAAATATGATTAATGATAGGATATTCATCATAATGTCTAATCTTCCTCATACATTACCCCGCGGTCTTCTCTATTTGACATTAAGTGACCTGTTTTATATTGTGACATTGTGTTCCTTCTAGCTATATTTTGATTTGTTAAATGTGAATAAGGTTAATTTTTTGTGAGAATAGTATGTAGTTAATTGGCTCACATCCAGTATATGAATAGTATTTATATATTTCTCTGTTCACTGAAAGGCAAATACGCCATCAGCAGTCATTGAATTTACAAATTAAAAAAAAATTCAAATTAATACTTTTTTTCTCCTCTAGATACAAAATTAGATTTATAAAGGAAATTTGTATAGCTAATTGGTTGAAACTGTACCGTCACTAGAGTTACGTATTTCATTGATATCAGAAGAGTAATGGTGAAGTCTGACCCTAATATAAGTTGAAAGGGAAAATATCAAATACACTTGGATAGCTCAAAGCAATCTCGGTCGTGTGCCTTATCTTTAAAACATGATACAGATATCTGAAGCATCACCTTTGCCGCACATTTCTATGGTGTACTGTGAGAAAGTTATTCGTTACACTCTCATATATTTTCAGTCACAGGAAAATTAAAGGAATCAGGGTTAAACTAGGAAACAAACTTGAACAATTAATGAATCTTGTTCATCTTGCTACCAGTTCTGCTAAATCAGTTTTCGCCATAGTAAAATTATATTGTTATATGATAAACATTCACTCACGTAACCCAAACGAATAACGATCAAATGTAGCCATATCATATTTTCTTCGTAATATACGTTGTAATTTAATCTGTGTCATATTTATTGAGATTATATCAGTTATTTGGGGAATTTAAGCCTGATATAAACAAGAGTTTATATCTCTTGTTGATGAAATCTGTTGGAAAACAAAAATATATCATTATCAGAAGAAACCCATTGTGGCGGTAAAAATGATGGATGTTCATATCTGTCTCATTGCCTGTTGACAGCATCATGCCCCACGAGCAAATCCATGGTAAAACAGAATTTGCCATCACGGATGTAAGAAAAGCTCTACTGAAATCTCCAATGTTTCAATTAGCCGACCGGTTGAACAGGTACTCTTCATATGCAACAAAACAATACTAAATTAAAATAGCCCTCTGTGTTCCATACAACCAATTCACAATCTTCCACTGCACTCTTAATTTGACTTTCCACTCCTGTCTTCCATTAAAATCAAGGATCAAGCATATTCCAGGAATTTTGTTCAGAATTTTTAATACTAATAATGCTCTATGACTAATTAATAAGTATGCACTGTAGTTACGTAGAATAGCTTAGTGCACTTTTCAATATAAATGAGTTTTAACGTTTTGTTTGTATATATAAATTATTTTTTAGAATATTTATCAATTTCATTTTATTTTCTTCTTCCACTTTCTTTTTTTTTTACATTTGCCTGTTGCAGTCTTCATCGGGCAAACATACTTTTATTGATGGATTAATGGTTTAACCATGTCTGGCATGGACACGGTGTTGTATAACGTGAGTTCAATATTAAATTGTCCATATATTTTTCTTGACTCTCGGAAAACGTTTGAACGCTATTTGACTGTTAATTCTAGCAGATCATAAGTCTACATAAAAACACGGCATTAGTACATCCTTCCTTCTGGCATCGTGAATATGGATGATTATTCCGATAAATCTTGTCATTATCAGCCAAGTTGTTCATATCTTTGCAAGAAATGGTTATGTGTGTATGCGTGTTTGTATGCGTGTATTTTTGTGATAAAGAGAGAGATTGAGAGAGGGAGAGCAAGATTGTAAGCGTTGTAGCAGTATTTATATTCTACTAGATTGTTTGCGTGTGTTAGTCACAAGACCTGTAGAGCATAATAATTTGACATTCATAATGTAGTTTGGGATCGAATTTAGGAATAGTAATTCTCTGTGTGATCGATATTTTTTCTCACTTCAACTGGATATCACTCATGACTCAAGGTCATAACACATTCTAATATTCCCAAACTACTATAGGGTCTGTTTGATTAGTTTCTTTCACAGAAGTTTAATTCGTGGGGTAAAGGGTGTTAATAGGGCTTATATCTCTATTGTCATCATATCGCTGTTGATTTTGGTTCGGTTTACGATTTAATCTTCTTTTAGGCTTTAAATATTCTCAAATCGACAAATATTTACTTTCAGCCTCGTTTCTTGCGCGTTGCCATTGTATTCTTCTTTCTTTCCTTTTCCCATGATCACGCGTAGCTCCTTTTGATTGGTGCTCACCTCTCTTCCTCTACGAGTCATTTCATTCTACACTTTGGTCTTCAAGAACAAACCTTTATCAGAGATCAGTTGGAGAATTTACATTATTCTAATTCCATAAATCCCATTGGGAAGCTTTGTCCGTTCATTAAATTTTTTTTTTCACACCATACCAATCTATACATTCTATCGACACGTCTTCCTCTACTACTTCAAATACTAAACTAACAACCAGCTTTATCAATTCAAGAATAAATGTTCCACCATCTCCACAATCATATCAGTTTTCTGCATCGGTATTGCCACCATCTTGACTATAAAAACATCGATAAAACAACTTATTGTTATTATATTCATAAAAGCATACTATTATTATTTTTGCTAAGTTAAGGCAGCGAGCGGGTAGAATCGTTAGCAGGGCGGACAAAATGCTTAGCAGCGTTTCTTCCGTCTTAATGTTATGAGTTTATATTCGACCAATATCAGCTTTACACTCCGTCCTGAAGGGGCCGATAATGTAAGCCTTATTTGATACCGAGGTTTGGTGTAATCGACTTTGCACCTCCGCCGAAATTTCTGTTTTGTGCCAAAATTTGAAATAATTATTACATTCACTGAGAAGATCATATTAAAGATCAATGCCACCATCATACAATAATCACCTTCACTGCCATTATCTCTCTCATTCCAATCACCATCGCCACTACTACTGGTAAGATTAAGTCTACTCAGATAAACATACAAATACATATATAGAGCAATAAGATAGGCACGTTTCAACATTATTTATTACTCGGCATGTTGGGTCTAGTAGCGAAGGATCTCGCTCGTGTTAACTCAAAATATCTAAACAAAACGGGAGAGTTCATTGCATAATATAAAAGCAAGCAATACGATATAACAAGCTGAGTAAAAAGTAAGCAATGTTTTGAACAATGTAAAGTCAGTACCGGAATTTTGCAGAGCTTTCAGTTTTTTAACACTTCTTTTGCAATTGTCAGATAATACAAGCGTTATCACGTCGAACGAAATGTTTAGCGATATTTCGTCTGTCGCTATGATCTGAGTTCAAATTCCGCCGAGGTAGACTAAGCTTTTCATCTTTTCGGAGACGATGCATTAAGTACCAGTCGTGTACTGGAATCTATCTAATCGACTAGTCCAGCCAAAATTGCCTGTCCTTGTTTGTCCCCTGTATGTTAGCCCCTTGTGGGCAAAAAAAAAAAAGAAACGTTAGCACTTCGGGTGAAATGTTTAGCGATATTTCGTCTCTCGCTACATTCTGAGTTCAAATCCCGCCTTTTATCCTTTCGGGATCGATAGTTTATGTATCTATTTCTTTACTACACACAATGGGCTATACATAGAGGGAACCCTATGTATAAACTCGATAGTTTATGTATCAACTGCGTAATATGGTTTAGCTAATCGACTGGCCCGGCCAACCTGTCTGCCTTTGTTTGTCCCCTATATGTATAACACCTTGCGGGTAATAAAGAAAAGTAAACATTGTTTCTAATGATAAAACATTGTATGTCAATACAGACATACAAATTTCCTAATACATCAATAAATCATTATCGATATATTTTCTATAGATGTTAGAATAATCTGAAATGGAACTGTCGAAGTATGACATTCGGGCAATCTTTCTCTTCAAACTCCCCCCAAAAAGGACACGAAATAGCTAAATAGCTCCAGGGAGCTGAAAGCCCAGAAAATTACTGGCAATGTCCGGGGTCTTCCACATTAGAAGCATTGTAGC
>JACXVO010046696.1:3974102-3984896 GCA_015501135.1 Hapalochlaena maculosa
ATGTGGCTGGTAGACAAGCTACTTACCACATAACCACCCCTGCGCCTATTGTATAACATATTACTAAATTTCATCGGGTTGTTTACATGAGTTGGGTTTTTAATACATGTTTGAATCCACGTAATTTCTTACCTTAATATCATTCTAGTATAGCCATATTAAACAACTTCAGATATATATATATATTTTAATACGATCCTTCTTCCTGTGATGATGTCGATTTACATTTCTCTTCGGCAAATTTTGGTCTAATGAATATCATCGTCATAATGTTGTAAATGTCATGTGGCTAATCGAAATCAAGTGCCAAACCGAAATGTCGTGTGATTTATCAAAAACAAGTATCAGAAACGAGTATCGTGTGGCTCATCAAATACAAGTATCAGAAACAAGTATCATTTGGCTCATGAAACTCAAGTTTGAAAAGTGAGTATCGTGCGGATCATAAAATACAAATACCAAAAACAAGTATTGTCCAGTTCATCAAAAGCAAGCATCAGAAATGAGTATTGAGTCTCATCAAAATCAATTATCTAAAACAAGTATCGTATGGTTCATCAAAGACAAGTATCAGAACCGAAAATCGTGTTGACAATGATACACAATGTATCTGAAAAAAGATATCGCGTGGTTTATCAAAAACAATTATCAGAAAAAATTGTCGTGTGACTCATCAATATCAAGTACTAAAACCAAATATCGTATTGCTCAGCAAAATGAAGTAACAGAAACAAATATCGTGTGGATTATCAATAACAAGTGTCAGTAAAAAAAACTTTGTGGTTAATCAAAAACCAGTACCATGTGGTTCATCAAAAACAAGTAGCATAAATAATTTGAGGATCATGAAAAGCAACTATCAGAAACCTTTATGGTGTGATTGATTAAAAACAAATATCAGAAAAAAACAAAGGTGTGGCCCATGAAAATCAACAATCAGGAAGAAGTATAATATGGCTCACAAAACTCAAGTATTATAAACGAGTATCGTGTGGATCATCAAGAACCAGTGTCAGAAACTAGTATCAAGTAGCTCATTTAAAACGAGTATCAGTAACAAAAATCGCATTGGCCTATAATCAAATGTTCAGAAATAAGAATTGTATGGCCAAGCAGAAACAAATATGAGAACCATGTATCGTGTGACACTTCAAAAGCAAGTAACAGAAAAAAAGACTCGTATGACTCATCAAAAACAAGTATGAGAAAAAAGAATTGCATTATCGATAAGAAACAAGCATCGTCTGGATAATAAAATGCAAGTATATGAAATATATGTCATGTTATTCTTCAAAATTAAATATCAAAATCAAGTATCGTGTACTTCATCAAAATCTAGTATTAGTAAAATGCATTGTGCTGCTCATCAGTAACAAGAATCAGTAACAAGAATCACGTGGCCTATAAAATAAAGATAAAAAATAAGAATCACATGGCAAAGCAGAAACAAGTCCTGCGATATTTGCTTCTAAAAATTGTTATTGATAAGTCACACAATACTTGTTTCTGATACTTATTTTTATGAGCAACAAAATACTTTTTACCAATACTAGATTTTGATGAGGCACACGAAGTATCAAATAGAAGTATCGTGTTACACATTAGAAACAAATATCAATTACAGGTATGAGGAACAAGTATAATTTTTCTCTCATCAAAAACAGTATCAGAAAAAAAGTATCCCGTGTTTTATCAAAAACATGTGTCAGAAACAAGAATCGTGTGGTTCATCAAAAACAAGAATCAGAACCAAATATCATATGGCTCATTAAAAACAAGTACCAGATCCTGTGAATCATCAGAAATAAGTATGATATAAAAGTAAAGTGTCGCTCATAAAATACAAGTACAAGAAATAAGTATCTTGTGGCACTTCTAAAAGAAGTATCAAAATCAAGAATTGGATTGCTTTATCAAAGACAAGTATTGTTAACAGCATCATATGAGTGGTGGGAAAGAAATACCAGAAACAAGAATCGTGTGGCTCACAAAAATAGTATCAGACATATAAGTATCATGTGGCTTATTAACAACAATATTTAGAAGCAAATATAATATGGATTCTCATAAACAAGCATCGGAAAAGTTTACCCGTATTACCCATCGGATGCACGTATCAGAAATATTTATCGTGTGGTTCATCAAAAAATGAAGTATCAGAAATAAATATTTTGTGACACAACAAAAACAAGTAACAGATAGAAGCATATCGTGGCGCATAGAAAACAAGTATGAGAAACGAGTATCGTGTCACTCGTCAGAAAGTATAACCAAAAGCAAGTATGAGAAGTATCCTGTTCCTCATCTTAAAAAGAAAGTCTCCGAAACAAACTATCGTGTGGCTCATAGAAAAGAAGTACGGGAAACAAAATCATGTTGTTAATCAAAACAAGTATAAGAAACATAAATCGCGCGGCTCATCAAAAACAAATAACAAAAACAAGTGTAGTTTTGCTCATGAAAAATATGTATGAGGAACATGTATCTTGGTGCTTATCAAAAAGAAGTTGCAATATCACGTATCGTGTGGTTTAACAAAATCAGGTATCAAAAACGCGTTTCAGAAATAAGTATCGTGTGACTCATCAAAAACAATTATCAGAAAGAACTTTCATGTGACACATCAAATACATGTATGGAAAACATGAATTAGAAAGAGATATCCAGTGTCTCATTGATAGAATATAGCAAAATGAAGTATCATTTGAATTTTAAAAAGCAATTATCAGAAACAACTTTCGTGTGGCATTCAAAGTAAAATATTAGACGCGATTAGCGTGTGACACATGAAGAAATAGTATGAAAATCATGTATCGTGTGGTTCATCAAACTGAAGTATCAGAAATATTTATCGTGTGGATTAGCAATTACTTGTATCAAAAACATGTACCCTATGGCTCTTTAAAAATAGCCACCAGAAACAAGTATCGTGTTGCTAAATAAACGTATCAGTGACAAGTACCATGTGGCTCAAGAAAAACATCAAGAAAACACTTTCAGGGATAAGAATCGAGTGGTCCATTAAAAACAAATATGAAAAACAAGAATCAGAAACAAGAATCTAGTGCCACCTCAAAAACTAGTGCCAAAAATATATATCTTGTGACTCACCAAAAACAAATATCAGAAACAGGTTTCATGTGGTTCATCAAAATCTAGTATGAAAAACAAATATCGTGTGGTTTATCAAAGATCAGTATCAAAAGAAAATATCGTGCGGCTCACAAAAGCCAGTATCAGAAAGAAATATGGAGTGGTTCATCAAAAAAGCAGCGGAAAAAATATCCTGTGATTCATAAAAAAAAGTTATCAGGAACAAGTGCACCATGGCTTATTAAACATAAAGTATTAGAAAGAAGCATTTAACTGTTTATCAGAAACAATTATCAAAAACAAGTATGAGCAACAGGTATGGTGTGGCTCATCGAAGAAGAATATCAACATCTACTATCAAAAATGTATCGTGTGGCTCATCAAAACATGAATCAGAAAGATATTGTGTGGTCCATCAGAAACATGTTACAGAAACAAGTATAGGCTCATAATAAACATACATTAGAAACAAGTATTGTGTGACTCATCAACACAATTATCAAAAAGAAGTATTGTGCGGCACATCAAACACTAGTATCAACAACATGTACCGGAACCAAATGTATGTGAGGCTCATCAAAAAGTGTAACATAAACAAATATCATGTGAATTATAAACAAAAACAGTTATCAGAAGCAAGTATCGTGTGGATCATCAAAATGAAGTATAAGAAATATGTGTAGTTGAACAAAAATGAGTATCAAAAACAAATAGTGTGCCGCTCATCAAAAAAAGGATCAAAATCGAGTATCAGAAAAAAAGAATCGTATGGCTGATCAAAATTAAGTATTGGAAAAAGAGTATCTTGCAGCTTATCAAAAACAAGTAACAGAAACAAATATATTGTAACACATCGAAAGCAAGTATAAGAAACAAATATCGTGTGGCTCATAAAAACGGTAGAAAAAACAAGTATCTAATGGCTCAATAATAGCAAGTATTAAAAACATGTAAGAAATATAATTTGACTGACCAAAAAAACTGTAAAGAGAAGCATGTATCATATATTTCATAAAAAGTATCAACTGGCTCATCAAAAAGATGTAGCTGAAGCACTTATCGTATTGCTTATCAAAACAAGTATCAAAAATATTTATCTTGTGGCTCACGAACTACAATTATCAAAAACATGTTCCGTGTGGCTCATCAAAAACAGCCATCAGAAAAAAAGTATCATGTTGCTCACAAAATCAAATATCAGTAAATAGTCTCGTTTCGCGCGTGAAAAACATTTCTGAGAAGCAAGTATCGCGTGGCTGATCAAAATATGTAACAAAAACAGGAATCATGTGTTGCAACAAGAACAACTATCAGAAACAATTATCGTGTGGCACACAGGAACAAGTGCCAGAAACAAATATCGTACGACTCCTAAAAAAAAACTATAAAAAACAAGATTCATGTGGCTCATAAATATCAAGTATCAAAAGCAATGATCAGAAACACGTATTGGATGGCTCATCAAAAACAGGTACCACAAACAAGTATGGCGTGCCCCATTAAAAGCAAGTCTCAGAAGCAAACATTTTGTTGCCTATTGAATACAAGTATCAGAACGTGTATCATGTGTTTAATAAAAATCATGTATCAAAAACAATTATAGTGTGTCTCATAAAATAGCAAGTATGAGAAACAATTGTAGTTTATTAAGAACTAGAATGAGAAACATGCATCGTATAATTCATCGAAAACAAGTATGAAAAACAAGTATCGTATCTCTAATTAAAAACAAGTATCAAAAAGCAGTATCAGAAACAAGTATAGTGTATCTCAACGTAAACAAGTATCGTGTGTCACATCAGAATTATTAATCTAGAACACATATCGTGTGGCTAATCAAAAACAAGTATCAGTAACAAGAATCGTATGTCCCATTAAAGAAAAGTATCAGAAACACGAATATGGTGACTCATCAAATACAAGTGCCAGAAACAAAAAATATGGTATGAGAAAAATATCGTGTGTCTCATAAAATACAAGCATAAGAAATATGTAGCATGTGACTCTTCAAAAAACGAGTATCAAATCATGTATCGTGTGACTCAGCAAAAACAAGTGTCGGTAACAAGTATCGTGTGGCTGAACAAAATCAATTATAAGAAACAAGTATCATGTGGCTCATCAGAAACAAATATCTGAAACAAGATTTGTGTGACTGATAAAAAACAAGTACCAGAAACTAGAAACGTTTGACTCATCAAAAACAAGGATCAGAAACAAGAATCGTGAGACCCATAACAGAACGGATTAAGAGAAATATCATGTGGCTTAAAAGAACAAGTATCAGTAACAATTATCGTGTGGATCATGAAAATCAAGTATCAGAAACAAGATACGTGTCTCTAGTCAAAAACAATTAACGGTAATAAGTATCGTGTGCCACATCAAAAACACTTATCAGAAACAAGTATCGTGTAGCACATCAAAAACTAGTATCAGAAACAATATAGTGTGGTTCATCAAAAAAGAAGTGTCATAAACATGAATCATGTGACCCATCAAAATATATATCAGAAATCATTATTGTGTTGCCCGTCACAATCAAGTAGGAGAAACGAATAACGATTGTAAAAAACAAAAATCCTTTGGCTCATCAAATACACAAGTACCAGAAACTGGAATCGTCATCTTAACAAATTAAGTTTCATTAGCAAGTATCGCATGGCTGATCAAAATCATGTGTAAGGAAAAAGAAGCGTGTAACTCATTAAGTAACAGAAACCAGACTCGTGTGGCTCATCGAACAGAAGTATCATAAAAAAATATCACCTAGCCCATCAAAGACAAGTATCAGAGACAAAAATAGTGTGGCTCATCAAATACTAGTATCATAAATAGGAATTATGTTGCTCATCGAAAACAGCTAAGAGAAACAAGAATAATGTGGCTCATTAAAAACAAGTATAAGAAAAAAGTATCGTGTGGCTCATCAAAAACAAGTATCATAACAAATATCGTGCATTTTATCATAAACAAGTGTTACAAAAATTATCTTGTCTTTAATTAAAAACAAGGATCAGAAACAAACCTACAACGAACGTGAAGCATACACGATGGGCTTTAACGTAACTATTTTTATACTTGTGTAAACTTACCGCTCCTATACAACTTTCTCAATCATTTGATGCTACTATTATTTTTAGATTTAGATCTAAATGCGATAACGATTTTCCTAGTTTGAAACTTCTTAAATCTATTCGATCACTTTTGGCACCGGTATCCACAATACCAATTTATGGTTTTGTACAATAGGTTATTTAGAGTGGCTCTTAGCTCATGCATGTTCGTTCCTCTTGTAATTTAATATTTTTCGGCGCAAGTTTATGTTTTTACTGACATCGATCTAAAAAACATTTCATGCTGCCAATTCTGAATAACAACATTTTCTATATATCCCAGGTTTTTCTGGCCTATATAATTTCTGACTTGAGTCGATGCCACGAAATGTACGGTTTGCTTTGGCTCAAACACCGGTAAAACCTTTTATTTTAGTTGAACCATTACATTTGTGTCGGTGCACCTACATAATTTTTTTCGAAAAATCATCGAGGAAGTTTGTTTTAAATTTCACTTCTAAATTTCCCCGATACTTTATTTGAACTAGCGTTATAACCAGTTACATTATTGAAAAAATGTTTATGGGAAGATTGCATAAATTAAATAATTCTTTGGCAAAACGGACCGTCGTATTTTTGTTTCAAAAAATGTAGCCTTCAAATATTTACCACAAAATGTTACCACATTAATCGATACGTAGTTTTTTTACAATGTAGGGTTTCTTATTTTTCTCTATGTACTCTCGTTAATTATTGATATGTGACTACTTGTGTCGAGCTGTAGTTTCGTATTCACATAATTCATTTTTTGTACAGACAAACATTTCTTTCTTATGACATGCTTTGCATTTGTATTGACAAAACTTTGTTCTTGAAAATGTTTCGTTCGATTGTCTCTCTTTCATCTACTAATGCCTCTAATTTTCTCACATCCAACCCACTTTAGAAATTTAAAAAATACAGTTTATTTTTAAATGAACCTCTCCACAACCATAATATGATTTGGGTTTTGACTGCCGTTTCTGTATTTTCGTATCTATAACCGGTAAACACGTATGTATATTTGAATAACCGTTTCCCCTTCGTTTCTGCATTTAGTCGTAGATTTATAAATCTTTGTCATTCTTCTACTAATATTTGTAGATTTGGTCTTGGAAAATAATAAAACTTTCTCAATATTCGAGCAATCATAATATCTGCATCTTTACTTTCCGTTAATACTTGTATGGATATTAAACATTTAATTATTGCCGAGCTTAATTCGCCGATTCTTGCGTACGTGATGAATTTTCCCTCTTCCTCTCTTGTTTCAAATACAAACGCCCCCATCAAATATCAAATAGTGAACGACTTTCACTGAATATTTCTCTTAATTGCTTCATCATTTCTTGGGAACACAATTTAGATGGTTTTCCTAGCAAGGTGTAATTACAAAACTTTTCATGTTGTGCTGGTGATAATTTCCTTAAAAGGGGATACCCCTTCATTCCATCTGTCCAGCTTTTACAATCTGCTTTGAAAATTACTTGATACATTTTGAATTATGCACAACGCGAAATCCCATCTTCCGGATTATACGTGAATCCTTCAATTGAATCAGCAATCGCAACTTCCGATAACGAACCTGAAGTATTTTTGACAGCAATAATAATTGCAACAGTTGTTTCTGTTTCTGTTGTTGTTATTACTGTTGTAATTGCGGTGGTACCTATTCTCGCTGTTTCTGTTGTTCCTGTTGTTGCTATAGTTGCATTTTCAATTGAACCGATGAAGTGAATACGTATTCCACGCTAAGAACGTCCACTCTGAACTTCGTATATCTCGTTGCCACTGTTATGTGAAATCACTATATATTCCACTTTCTAACATGAACTTATAGCAATACAAATATAAATCAGAAATAACTCGTAACTAACAATATCACTCTTAACTACTAGGACTGTCTTCAGAAATCATTTGCACACATCACACTGTTGATTTATTTAATACCTACAAAGAGCTAAAAAAAGATATAACAACACAGAACATTACGCGTGGGGTCAAAATATAATGAAAATGATAAAGTAAAATGAATGGATGGAATGATGATATCGAGTGCCCCAAGACACATGCAAATTCTTTAAATATTTTCTTGTAAACATAAAATATTTACATAAATAAGTTCATTTTCACTTTGTCTGTATTGTTGAATTATCTCTTTTTCTTTTGCTTGTTTCCTTTTTGTTTCTACATGTATTTGTCTTTGCATTTGTTCGGCTTTTGTGTATATGTTTGTGTTCTATGAAGCTATTGTTGATTATGAGAGGAACCGACCTAGGCTTTCGCTTCTTTCCTCTCCCTATCACTCACTAACTTTCTCATCTTTTCTGTTTATCCTCCTTCTCACTTTGTAACATCTCCGCAACTATTTTCTGCTGTATATTCACATTTTCCTGCTTGTCGTATGTTACTGGTTGTAGAACAATGGAAATGCTTTCTTTATGTATCTGGTCTGCCCGACATTTGTAGCATTTTGGAAGGCTGATAAACCCCGAGATTTTGTCGATGTAAACTGGTGTGACTTGCAATGTCGTTCACATACTTTTACCACACCATTTACGAACAATTCTCTTTTCTGTTTCCATTACAGTCACATCTTCCATATTTTCAAAATCAGTTGCTTAGAGCCATGTTACATCTGTTTTAGTGGCAAGCATTTAATTAACTTAGAAGTTCTTCTGCCGAAGAATTTGGGAAGAATAACCATTTCTTTCGCTTGAAGGGTGAACGTCGAGTCAATCCTGGCCTCGCACTCGGCAATAAATGTTGCCATGAATGAACCAAACATTCTTCGTCTTCTTGCATATTCCATTCCAATGAATAGATAACGGGCTGCAACTTCCTTTCGATTTCGTCTACATTTATACTATAATTTGAATCAAACCATACGATTTCTTCTGTGTTTTCTTGGTCTATTTAAATATGGTTAAATGTAACATACTATTCTTGGAGTTAGATCATTCAAATGCAACATCATGTGTCGGACACAAGCAAGTTAATGCAGTTAAAAAATGTTTAATAATTGCTGGTTTGTGATTGGAACTTAGGTCTATGTACGAGACAGCCCCGTTTGGTTTGTGGTAGGTTTTAAATTTTCTTAAAGGTTTATATTCATGTTTAGGATTTTGACTTCTCTAAGGTCTATACTAATTGTCATTCTTAGGCTTAATTTGTTAAATATTTGGCATAACTATTTCCTTCTATCCATATCTTGTCTGTTTTTATTTTATACTACTCAGAAGACATCACCCATATATAAAACTCCTTTAACTTCTTTCATTTCCTTACCAAGTGTAACTGGGATATAAGGTCATTTATCTCCGCAACGTCAAAGCTACTCATTGCCACTTTATAAAATTCGTTTCCATTAATTTTTGTTTACCAAATAGGGGTTATCATTAAATAATAATAACTGTCTTGCGTTCATAGTTGTATTTTTATCAGTATTTGTTATAGTGGCATATGTCTCACTTAATTCATGTGCCCGTAGAAGTAAGATATTGGAGATCGAGAGGGAGAACTCTAAATCTATGACCTCGAATTTTATATAGTTGCATTTGGGTTTATCTTCTAAATTTTGAACAATTCTATAGCTGCATAACCACATATCAATTGAGAATGGACTGAGTGTGATCTAGTATGTCATAGGATACTTAATATCGATAACCAAATAATTCGTATTTTGCTTTCTACAGGATTTATTGATCAAGAGATACTTTCCGTTACTTCTTCCTGTTTAACTACCTTCTCACTTAGTAACAACTGCACAGCTGTTTCCTCCTGCATATTCACGTTTTCCTGCTTGTCATATGTTATTGGTTATAGAGCAAAGGGAATGTTTTCTTGCTGTGTCTGTTCTCCTCGCACATGAAGCATTTTGTCTGTCAGTCTCTCTGCCTCTATGTATGTACGTACGAATGTATATATGTATGTATGTATGTATGTATGTATGTATGTATGTATGTATGTATGTGTGTATGTATGTATGAAACATTACATGCATTCATCAACTTAAATTTCACTCCAGTACAGAAACAAAAACTTCCCCAAATCTTTTAGTGATTCTCATAGATTTCTTCAAGAAATTATTTACGAAACGAACGCATATATATTTCTAAACAAACTTAATTATATGACCATTGAATATATTTCTAATATACCATTCCATAGAATTGAAAGAGGTAAGAGATATAGGAAGAATATTACGGCTTCCATCATTATCAGTGAGAAGAACATTAGAAATAAAGGCAACTATATATAATCGAGTTAATCCATCCATTAACAATACATAAGATTTGAAGACAGTAATTGACAGATATAAAGGTAACAGACTTAAAATTTCATAACTCCAATCACTTGCCCATTCTCGTTAAATTTAGTCAATACTAGGCGTCTATAAGGTTTTCTTTTCTTATTCGATATATTTAAAGTTTAGACTATTTTTCTTATTCGTATTCAACTTGCCATATAATGAACTACTTAAGAAAATTAATTCTTTTTTGTGTCCCCCCTCTCTCTCGACCCACTTCCTTTTAGACGCTACGTGTAGATAATTGTGTGTTGCATATGTAGTATTACAATTATGTTTCACCTAGCCTATATAATG
>JACXVO010046724.1:817281-828489 GCA_015501135.1 Hapalochlaena maculosa
ATATATATATATATATATATATATATATATATATATCATCCTCATCAACAGGTCGAGCAAACTCGGCTTTCCATGACACGTCTCCTCCAACCATCTCTATCATTCATGGCATCATTCATGCCAGTAGCAACCACTTCAGGTCTAGAGCCAGTGTCAGCCTGTTAATATCCATCGGGTCCCCAGGTTGCGGATAGGGGAATCGGCCTTCAGATATGGAGTTTAGATGCGAATATATTGAATAAATAATCCCGGACAAAATCACGGGTTGTCCTTTGGCAAGGTCAAGTACCCGGAAGCCAGCCCACCAGTATCAAAAGGGGAGACATCTGGCTGCAGCCTGTCGGATAAACAGAACTAGCAAATAACAACATTTTAGTTACTTTGGTTCACAAGGCGATTCACCCAACATTTCTGGATGTCTCGGCAGGGCGAAACAACGTGAAAACTGAGATACTGCGCGCACTTGTATGGAGTAGCTCCCGCAAGTGTTGATCAACTACTGAAAGTTCAAAATGACACACACACACACACACACACACACACACACACACACACACACACATATATATATATATATATGTATATATATATAATTTATATATACTCTTTCAATATCCTGCATGTTTCAGATGATACATATTCAGTCATAAACACACACACATAAATATACATACATGCACACACATATTCATATTTAGATCGGACTTCTTTTAGTTTCCTCTCCCAAATACACTCAGAAATCTATGGCCAATGCGCGACTCACCGACGGTGCCACGCAGTGGGACTCAACTCGGTATCATGTAGTTAGTAAGCAGGTACTTACCACGTAGCCGCGCCTGAATATGTAATTTATTTGTTGGTCAAGTGTGTTACCAATAGTTTCAAATGTTGAGGTTTTCAGAAATGTCCAAGCATTGCACAAGGAATTGTTGGCATTCGCTTCCATTTTCTATTAACCCGAGGCTGGAAGGGATTTTCAGTTAAATATCTAGCTCACTTTGATAATTATCAGACTTTGTAATTAATTAAATATTTTTATCACTTAATAAAAGCGTATTGCAAGCAAGTGACAATCGAAATATTTACATATTAGTTTTCTTTAAAGAGTGACGTAATGTATAGTATTAATTTTCATCGAAAATGTGTAACAAAGAGTTCTATTATAACATAATCAAGACAGGAAATCAGATCCCAAGTATCTCTAGAGTGCCGTTACTGCTAAACCGAAAAGAATCTGATATTTAGCAGATTGTTTGAAATAATCTTCGGCGTTGTCGATAATTATACTTAGGACCCTCTTTGTACCATAATACCATTACTTGGGAAGAGTTATAATCAGATTATTCTACCTAGGGATATAGTTGCTAACTTTCCATAGCAGAAAAGTGGTAACATCTGCGTTAGTAGGCTTATAAAAATATGTAACAGTGAAACATTTTAGACCATCGCAGGTTCATGGGTGAAATCCTTCAAAATGTATTTGCTAAACTAGAATCAATAGGACATTGGTTTAACTTTTCAAACCTGGGGGTCGAAAAAGCATTTAACATATATAAATGAGATTTGCCGGCGCCGCATAGCTTAGTAGTTAGCACGTTTTACTAATGATCGTATGATTGTGATTTCTACTCTTAGTCAGGGCAATG
This sequence comes from Hapalochlaena maculosa, assembly GCA_015501135.1. NCBI lineage: Eukaryota > Metazoa > Mollusca > Cephalopoda > Octopoda > Octopodidae > Hapalochlaena > Hapalochlaena maculosa. Next base: position 818,928 of record JACXVO010046724.1, read on the forward strand.
CATTGCGTTCTTGAGCAAAATAATTTATTTCACGTCGCTCTAGTCCCATCAACCGGCAAAAATGAACAATCGTGCATTGGAACAAAATTATGTCCAAAAGCGTAATATTTAAGTAACAGATTCTGGGAATCTGATCTTATGATCTGATGAATGGGAAAAAACCTCTGATCGTTTTCAAATGTTTTTTTAATTATCACAAACCTTATTAACTATTTACGTGAATTGTTTTTCTATGTAATAAAGCAAGTTCAAATACATATACGATTTCAGATTCATTTATATACGAGCACGCACAAAGATACGTACACACACACGCAGACACACAAACATATATTGTATACATAAATTCTTTTAAGTGTTCTAAGCGTAGACACTATCATAGAAGGAAAAATAAGCTTACATACATACATAAACTAATACACTCAAACACTTGTCTGCACGTATGTTTGTGTAAATGCTAAACCTGTTGTGTGAATAGCAATAAAAATTAAAATTTTCAAAGGCAGGAAACATTATCTCATTACTTGTATAACTCTGTTCATGTTTGTTTAATTTGTCAAACATTTTAGAAACTTGCATATTTGTATTAGAAAATGCACGTGAAATTTGTTTAGTATATGTAACATAATTAAACGTAAGAGTTTCCCAGACTTAGATGAACTTAAGAAAATTCAGAAAATAATTTTCTCTATATTAGACATTAATACATATATAAGATAATTGACTGCTGCAACAATGAGAACGAAGAACTTCTACTTTATAATTCAACTATATACAAGAGCATATCAGAATAACCAAGTTATGATGTTAAAATATTCTTTGACGTAATTATAAGGTGAAATAATTTCATTTCAGTATGAAACTGCTTCACGTTATTTTCACCTCTTACATTGGACTGAAATGCATCCTCATCTTGCTTCTTGTAGTTTTTGCAACGTTTCGGCTGATGTACTGATGCCTTCGTCAGGTGTTCAGGTGGAATTTCGAACCTGAGTTCTCATTACTGATGTTATTATTATTAACTATTTATTCACATTGCAGCCTACGATTGGACTAGGTACGTAGGGCAATTTTAATCACTATACCATATACCAAAGAAATAATTTGCTTCAAAATACAGATTACAAATGAACAAATAATTCTCTACTTTATAGGTTAAGAGGATGATGTCAATAACGAGACAGCCTTGAATTTAGAGACTTCCCTTTTACACTGATTTAAATGTTTAGAGAAATATTTAAATGCACATATTCAATAAATTCTACCTAATATATCTGGGATTTTCTTTAATCAATCTCAATACTATAGTAAACGCCAAAAGTATGCACAGCAAAAGTGGTTTCCTACAGATCAAATGATTATATGTACACCATAAATCACTGATAAAGAAATGATTGAATTAAAACACCAGGCAAATGTCTCACGCAATGAAAGTGCTATTGTGACAGCGAAATAAATGGCGATAGATTGGGAGTGAATAAGTCACAGCACATGACAGTTTATAACTGAAGATACAACTGAAGAAACGTAACCAACTAAAACAATTTGAAAGTAAGGAAAATCAACATTCTAAAGTAAATAATAATTCCTACTGTAATACCATTGAATTGAATGAATGAAAATATGAAGTAAAATAGAAAAGCAAATCACAGTGGCTTACACCTACATATAACATGCAGTAAATAGAAGTGCCATTGCACTACAAGTCGATACAATACACAATACATAATAATAACATTATTCGCTAATAAATAACTCATTAGCACATTTAAAGCTTTTTATAACGGAATGCATTTAAAATTGAGTAAAATGCCGTATGATTTACTACAATGCCATGGCAAAAGCGGCTAATGAACTGGTAATCAGATTATGGCTATCCGTTCTGTCTAACATCGATTATAATCTTTCATCTTTTATACTCTAGTCTCACGGCCCAAAATATTGCGGGAGCAGACCAGTTGATTGGATTGACTCAGTACTTAATTTATCAACCTAAAAAGGATGGAAGGCAATGTCGACGTTGTCAGGATTTGAACTCAGAACGTAAATACACACGAAAATACTGCTAAGCATTTCGCCCGGATGTGCTAGTATTTCTGGGAGCTCACCGACTAAAATTTGACTATAATGAAACTTTTGTAAACTGAATCTAGCAATACATATAAGTGCTAAAACGTTTCAATCTTTTCAGTTAAACGAATAAGTAAAAACCATTTGCATCTGACATTAAGGAAATGGAGAATCTACTAAAAATGTATTGTTCACGAATTCGGTCTTTATAAATCTTAGTTTTAGACTAAAAAAAAATTTAGAGGTATCTTTAGGAAAAGAAAATTAATAAAAACATATTATTGTAAATTACTTGCAAACGTGCTCGTTTACTAATAATTTACTATAATTATGTTGGCAATGTTATAGTACCATAAGAGCAATTTTAGTTTAGGAAAAGACTTCAGTCTCTTACAAAAATGTTGCATATGCAGCATGAACACTGAAAATCAAAAGAGAACCGATGCAAGTGGTATAAATTTCCAAATTCTCAAAGCTTGAGAAAGAATACGCAAAAGAAAAAAATGAAGATTGAGCAGTAAAAAGCAGGCCGACGTATGTTTATGTTGTTGAAGTGAGCGATTAACAGGTTACATAAATGTAAACAACTTTGTTTACAATCGCGGGGAAAGAGAAAAATAGGGAACGTAATATACGATTGAGTGTTAAATTTAAGGTTTAGGAGTAGTTTTATTATAAAAATGACATCGTATATGTCAGTACATGAAACATCACTGAAATAATTAATTTTAAAAGAGCGCTAAAGAAGTGAACGTAAAACAGTAAAATGGCTTACTTGTATTTTCTAGGAAACTAGAGGTGTACTTTATAACTAACTACAGAATATTTATTTGGTATGTAGAGATATAATAAGTGGGATGGAAAATTTTGCTTGTAAAATTTCAATTAAAAAACCCAAACTCACTCCGATTCTGTGGCTTTAGATTTTCAAGCAGGCTATCAACGTGCTAGAAGCAGCAACCAAATCTCACCGGTTAATTGTTTTTTCGTAGTGTTTTCATAGTTTAAACATGATGTTGACAAACATTGTTGCGCAAGAAATTAAATAAAACAAAATTTTTGAAATCGGATGAAAACTGTGCAAAATGCCTTGATAACTAGCTTATATACACAGGCACACATATCTTCGGATTTATAGATGGAGATATATCGCAGAGACGTTAACACGCCAGGCGAAAAGCTTAGCGGTATTTCATCTCTCCTTACGTTCTGAGACCAAACTACGGTGAGTTCGACTTTGCCTTTCATCCTTTCGGGGTGGATAAGTTAAGTACAAGTTGTGTACTGTGGTCTATCTGATCGTCTGGACTTTTCTTTTGTCTTTCCCTGTTTGTTCTCTCTCTGTTTAGCCCCTTGTGGACAATAAAAAAATATATATTATTTACACTATTCGCATTATCTTCTTCCTTATTGTCACTAAATTTCGGCTGATGTATTCTACCACCTCATATAATCTGTCCTGGTGAATTTCGGTTCCTATTGTTTCTTTTTATAATTGACTAATTATTCCCCTTTTAGCCTGGAATTAAACTCGGTAACCAGGAGTGAGTAGTCCGCTCTCTTATCCGCTACACCTTGAATTTTAGGGTTTAAAATGCATCTTTAAATCATTCTGGTTACCAAATATTGTTCATATATACACTAGACTTGCTTAGGAGATTGTTATGTCCTAGCATATGTACTGCTTATTTTACGCTTCGTATTGTTCAGTGGTGTTCTCTGTTTATTATTTCAAGGGAAAAGTAGGCTTCGTTTTTCCATAAGTGGTAAGCTATAACTGATTTACCAATATCTCCTCCGGCTACAACATTACATTTTCCTTCTACTCTTATTTTGAAGAGAGGGCATGTTTCGCCTTTGTATAGCCTACCACAACTGCATGGGATGGAGTACGATCAGTCTTTGCTCGTATTCTCTTCTATTGGTGGTTTTACTCAAATATATTTTCGAAGTGTTATATTACGTTTGAATACTGCCCTGATGTCCTATAGACGGCATGTCTTTAGTACCTTTCATATTGTGTAGATAAAGCATGGGCAATTTATGGGTTTCATGCTTTCCCTTCCTAATTAAACTAGTTAATATGTCTCTGGGGTAGTTGTTACTGAAGAGATTGTTACTTAGATGGATAATTTCTTTGTGACGTGTATCAGGATCGCTGCTTATATTATTTGCTCGATGTTTGGGGAACTGAGAAATCCCTCTCTTTACACTATATGAATGGTGAAGATTAGCGTACGGTATATGGATGTCCTGAACTTATATACCATGTGTGTTATTAATAGATCCACAAATGTTGAGCGCATTTTTTCCTTTTCCATTGTGAAGTGTGTCGATGGCTTTATTAAGTTGGCAGGATCTAGCATCACTTGTACATCTTCTTGATGAGGCCAGAGTATGACGGTGTCCTCAACATATCGAAACCATAGGGTTGGCTTTTGTGTTGTTGTTCCTGAAGGAAAACGGAGACCACCTTCCCCCGTGGGATGAAGTTAAAATATTAGACAAAGAACACTACTAGAAAGTAGGAAAACTAAGTGAGACAGCATATATGTTAAGATACAACAACCCCCAAAGAAGGTTTAATGCAGATATGGGCAGTATAGGGGAACCGGTAATAAGGAAGGGTTTAAAAATAAGTTTATAAGCCCTAAAGTTTACTCCATAATTGCAGGGAAAATTGTGCTGCAATATGACTGCTATCAAATCACTAAAACGTCTAAAAGAAAAGAAAATTAATAATAATGATAATAATAATAATAATGACAACAACAAAATGTTTCCTAATTCCACCAGAACACCTAACAAAGCCTGGAGAGTACACAGGTCGAGATGTGATAATAATAAACAAGATGAGGATACATATCCGTCCAATGCAAATAGTGTAAATAGGGTATATAATTCATGATTTAAAAAATATAGAATAGTAGTAAGTTATATACCTATGGCTTATCATGTGATCGAACAAGAACTATTCGTAGAAATATGAAAAGAAAGAACTAATAAATTTTCATAGACTGAATTGAAGCGTTAGTTATAAACGTTTAACCGTAGTGAACACGTATAAATTCAAGCATTTGCAATAAAAATGAGATTGTAATTATTTTGAGAAGAACTCAAGAAATTGCTAACAGTGTATATTTACCACCTCTCTAGAATTAATATCGACCGTATAAAATGAAATTTCAAAGTATACAAGAGGAAAAAAAGGGTAAACCTATCTCCTAAACAATAGTTTTCAGTTTTCAGCAAAGAAATTATTGTGATATATCATATAAAATTAGAAGATGAAGGTTTGACTGCATATACTAAGCATAAAGACACGAACAATACACATTTCAATCCCTTCGTAAGACTTTTTAAGACATACTCTGTTGCAATCTACTCTTAAAAAGTCCAAAGTATGCATTGTTGTACGACTAGATCAATAAACATGTGTATTCAAAGCTCTCAGAGTACAGATACCATGAAATGAAAATAAATTGATTGTGGATCTTGGGATTCGAAATAGCAGGAATAATAACTGGGGAAATATGTATATTTAAAAAGAACGTTAACACTACCAACATAAAATATCTTATATTTATGGCACATATACATGTCTTTAAAAAGCCATTTGATAGATACATCACATCGCCAGAATACAGTTTAAATTTTCTAGGTGGACTTCACTTGGTTGTATCCCAAGCACATCTTCACAAAGTAAAATGGTAATTCACAGGTGATATTCTGTAGGTTTACTCCCCCAAAATCTTACACGATATTAACTCAAATATAAACATCTGAGGTAGATTTCATGCTACAAATTATTCAGATCAATTCAACCGAATCATATTCAACAGAAGTACTAGGAAATAATACAAGCATAAGCCACAGAATGCATACCTTCTATAATCACATCATTTAAATTAACATGAAGCATAATTCACACAACATAAATACAATTATATTCTAACATGAAATTACATTACAATCTTTCTCAGAAACCACAACGTCTTGTAAAAAAAACTAGTCACAATAATGAAACGTATAACTATAGAATATATTATGCCAGGAAAATCAGGATAAACAAGTGAATATTGATTATGACAAGATGGTCACGCCTATGATAGTGGTCAGATTATAATTCAATGACACCCAATATGTGTCAGCAGAAAAGGAAAGTCAACTGCAGATAATACCTATGGCAGACAATACCATTCACATAGCAGAGGTGCAATAACTTTTCAAGTTGTTTTTTAAATGTCTTTTTTGAAATAATCGTTTCTCACTGTAAACATGAACTTAAAAGTCTATTGATATTAAAATACCAATATGAAGCGAATTGTTCTGAAGCCCCAATTGAATCTCTCCAAAACATTTACCTGTCAACTTTTTAAAGTAGTTACACCAGTCCAGGGATGTGATAAGCAGATATAAAATCGTTGGGCTGTTTTCGATTTCAAATCACGCGTGGCCCTACTTGGGTGGTAGATTTAATACGTCGCCTGATTTAATACCACTACCTGGTACCGTGAGTATCATTAGCGTTGCAAACATTTGAGCTAGTTCATCCTGTGTTTAAAGCTATTTTCCTTCCACCAGTATCGTTGTAGAGAAGGCAATAGCTATAAAGATATTGCATCAACTCCTACTAGAAAAGAAATGTGTGTTTCAACTAATAATTTTGAGAACAATGAGACTATGAAGAACATATTAATCGTATATCATGTGAGAACAAGCATATTTTCTTGACAAAGTACTGCTTATCTTCTCTGCACCATACCAACAAGGGAAATCAACTTGAAGCTATTCAATTGTTAGCTAACAACATTTACATACACCTGCTATGTAGTGAACAGTACGGTTAGAGTTTTCTAATATATTTCCTCTGTTTACTTGTTCTAATATACATTGAAATATGAAGCAGAATACATTGTACCTGGTTTGAATATTCCGTGACTTCTGAATTCATGGAAATTTAAAAAGTTATATAAATGCTTTTTGTACATTGTTCATTGTTCATAAGGTGTGTGCGGAACAAATCCACTTCATGTTTAGTGTAATTTAAAAAAAAACAGGCAAAATGGAAACGAACACTATTATGCAACAGTTAAATGGTGATTATCGCGATTTCAATCAAATTTATATATTTTCTCACACTAACAACCACATTTCCTTAACCCTACGAATACCGTCATTGGCAAATTCCCAGTTTATTCAACAAGGCACATCTTCAAGAATTACTTCACACCTGAATCATCCACACTTGTACATACATATATTGCAAGACCATCATTTAAAATAATTTTTTTCAGCTATTTCATTTTACAACAGAGTTGTCCACCACAAAAACAGTTCAACAACATTCTTTCTGTCACTTACGAACTAACTTCATAACATACACAAACATCAGTGAAGAAATTAAGAAAACGAAATATTTTTACCAATTCTTGACAAAAGATGCAATACGAGAAGTCTCGTGAGCAGCATTTCACAATTTAGTTACAACAGTCACATCAACAAACATTGTAGTAATTACATTTCACAAACTAATTATAAGCGCATAAAGTAAAATATATGTACAAGGCAACATGGTAAAGTATATCCCCAATTACACATCAAAATTAGCTAATCGCGTAAAATCTAGCGACAATTCTTAAACACAATACACTAAAACTACAGACATATGGAATAAAATTGAGTATCAAGCAACAGGTGCAGGAGTGGTCTAGTGGTAAGTAGTTTGTCTACCAGCCACATGGTCTCCGGTTCAATCCCACTGCATGGAACCTTGGACAAGTGTTTTCTACTATGACTTCGGGCCGACCAAAGCCTTGTGAGTGGATTTGGTAGACGGAAACTGGAGGAAGCCCGTCGTATATCTATGTATATATATATTCATTCTGCGTGTTTCTGTGTCTGTGTTTGTTCCCTCACCATCGCTTGACAACCGATGTTGGTGTGTTTGTGTCTCCGTCACGTAGCGGTTCACCAAATGTGACCGATAGAATAAGTACTGGGCTTATAAAAAAGAATAAGGCGCATAGAAAAACACTAAATTGACAAATATTAATATGAAAAGATAACAATCTCAACATAAGTATAACAAAACATCAGGTATACTATTCGAAGACTGGTGAAAGTCAACAACCAGAAGTCATTCAGTAATGGAATTCTAGTCGTGTGACTTGTTCAGATCATATATACTTATTATTAAAAGTTGTCACAACCCGCAAAATGATATTGCAGTTTCTGAGGCGAGCGGCAGTTGAGAGATGATTGCATGTGTATCTATGTATATATATATATTCCAAAATATCGAAGAGAGAGGAATAATAGAAAGCGGGATTGGATGGATATTTTCCTGGATGGTGGATTTACATTCCACTGTCCTGGATATCGTTGATGCTGCTGCTCGACTTGCTATGCTTACAATTGTTGGTGTTGGTACTACTACTACCCTCTTCGTTGTTTACTTTTCCATGGCTTGTAGACTTCTGCAGCATTCTTGACTACGGAGTCGACAGTAGAAGAAGTCTTGGCTAACGCTTTTGATTGAGACAGAAATCCTAAGTGGCGTTCCACCACTCAGAGTAGTACTGTCATCAATCGCAACGCGGAAATCTACTCCCTAGGTTAGGTGGATTAGATCTGGGGAACTTTTCCGCCTCCTCCGGTTTGGATAGGGAGTCGATATCCATTGTGGTCTCTGACCGCAAAACCTTCCGTTTTTCATTGAGGAGTGTACTGATTCTTTTCAAAGCGAGATTAGGTAGTAACCATAAAATGTCCAACTCTTGATTTTCAAGCAACAGGTTCTAAGTATTATGTACGCGTGTGTGTGAGTGTGTTTGTGTCTGTAGATTGAGAGAGAGATTGAGAGAAGAAGAAGAAGAAGAAGAAGAAGAAGAAGAAGAAGAAGAAGAAGAAGATGAAGAAGAGAAACAGTGTAGCTTGTTACGCATGATGGATATGGAAAATTTCAGAGCGAGAGCTTAGCTGTTGAAAAGGACCACCACGGCCCCAAACCGCAATACTCTGCTGATTTTGCCCATATTTGTATCCGGTATCGTAACACTTGATTTTCTTTTTCACAGCTGTTAAAAGTTGGATTTTACAACGCAAACAACGTTAAACTATTGTATTCCGTGTGGTTTCAGCAAAAATCGTGACTGAAAATACGATGTGTATATTCCTCTGATTCCTCTTCATCTAATGTTTAGAGAAGGTTTGTTTTCCACAAGCAATTATTTTGCCACACATTGTATTTTATTTCCTGTAGCTGCTGGTGTTGTTGTTGTCTTTATTGCAGCAATTAAAATAATTTAATTCGGTCAAACACTTGACTTCTTCAAGCTTTCCTTGTATGGAAGGCAAGTAAGAATACGGAGAGAAATGTCCTCACCCACGAAGTAGATTTGTAAATTGAACATAGCGTAAATGACCTGAACGAATCGACTTATTCTAAGTATACACTCGAAGGCGGAAAAGCAATGTCGAGGAAGCGAGA
>JACXVO010046724.1:1678077-1688523 GCA_015501135.1 Hapalochlaena maculosa
ATAACAATGTTTATTATTTTTTAAATGTAATTTCAATAATTTCAGCCATACAGTTGAATATGAAAAAATATTTAGTTTTACTTGTTAACTGTAGGAAATTTGCTGCCTTGGCATTTATCCGTTTGTCATTTTGAATATGTTTACTAAACTATCGATATAGAACACAATGCTATTTAGAAATACAGTTGTATTGTCTTATGAAGTCATTGTAGAGGTAATATTTGTGAAGCAATATGGAGGCGCAATGGCCCAGTGGTTAGGGTAGGGACTCGCAGTCGTTGGATTGCGGTTTCGATTCCCAGACTGGGCATTGTGTGTGTTTATTGAGCGAAAAATACCTTAGCTCCACGCGGCTCCGGCAGGGGGTGGTGGCGAACCCTGCTGTACTCTTCCGCCACAACTTCTCTCACTTTCCTATCTTGTTTGTCCCCTCTGTGTTTAGCCCCTTGTGGGTAGTAAAGAAATAAATATTTGTGAAGCAATTATAAGAATAATGCATAACAATTCACAAGAAATAAGCGGGATGTGCAAAATAATATAATTTTCAAGTAAGTCTCTTCTTAAATAGAGTTTTTAATTCTGACTATGTGTATTGCACTATAGTAAGAGTACAATGCTTCAAAGAAACTACAATCACAAAATAAGGGTATTTCATACCTATAAACTTCGAGACCCTTCATAGTTTTCAAAGAATCCGTTAAAGGTCCATGGGTACCGATAGTCAAATTTTTAATTCGCTTTTCGTACTAATGTAGTTTGAAATATTGTTTTTCGATTTCTCTTTCATTTCTTTTTTGTTTTGATCATTTTAGTTTTTACAAAGTTGCAGTCGTTAACCTAGACTTCGATTTATTAAGAATTTCTATTTTACTACTTGAAGGGGAAAATAATGACAGAAAGAAAAAAGAATTAAGAGCTGGTAAAATGGAAATTAAACTCTAGAATATTTAATTTTCTGCTCTACATCATTGGTCAACTTTCTACACTATACTGTCTTTCTGAAATATTAACATTTTCTTTAGTTCAAATATCGAACGACTTTCAGTTAACATCATAGCTAATTTGCTTAAAATAACATACCCTTCAGGAAAGAAAATAACAGGAAGAAACATTACTAAGCTAAAAAAACATATTGTGTAATATGGTTCTCTAAGCCCCAATCAACTACACCAAAGTTAATATTAGTGGATTTATTCCCAATGATAAAGTTTTAATATACAATCATTAAAGTAGAGAATAATAAAACAATACATTTGCATCCTAATAGCTAACTGGTATTTCTTTCAATTCTGGAAATGTGAAGGGAAAATCTTTCCCACAATGATATATATTTCTTTACTACCCAGAAGGGTCTATACATAGAGGGGGCAAACAAGATAGGAAAGTGAGATAAGCTTGTGGCGGAGAAGTACATCAAGTTTCGCCACCACCCCTTACTGGAGCCGCGTGGAGGTAAAGTGTTTTTCGCTCAATAAACACACACAATGCCCGGTCAGGGAATCGAAACCGCGATCCCAACGACCATGAGTCTGCTACCCTAACCACTGGCCCATTGCGCCTCCACGCACAATGATACAAACACAGGGTAAAAGGATGGATAAAATAATGACTTGATAGCTATGGAGTCTACTTCTTCCTTTTAATGTAGTTTCATTAATATCTAGTATTGACACAAATAACCGAAAATATTCGACAGAAGAAAACGACAATCGATAAAACTGACAGACAAGTATTTCATTAGTTTTTATTTTATCGGTCCTGGAAATGATTCAAAGCCAAATTGACGTCGGATGGATTTTTATTTGGAAATATATGTAATGAAATACCACAGGAAATTTTGCTCGCGGCATTTCTTTTTTGACCAATCCTTCACGAAATTTTGAATACATTAAACAGAAGGAACATCCAATGATATATGTCTCGTGAAATTACTTTGTATAAACGTTTGTATTCAATTTAAAATATATGTGAATTATGCACACATATAAATATAGTAAGCAACCTTATTTAATAGCAATCATATTTTCTAACGTTGATCACCAAAATTCCATTAGCCCAGCCCATTTTGAGAAATTGGTTTCCTGTAATGTCATTTTATTTGCTCAAATTGGAAGACGCAACATCTACGTAACTAATGTTCCGGGGGAAAATCCTAAAAATTACAATTTATATAGATTAGCTGACTTGAGATTTTAACGAAGTAAAATCAATATTTTCTCCCATAAGTTGTGCGACTACTGGAGCTACAATGTGAGATAGTGGTATTCTGTTTAGCGAGGTATTGATACAGTTTCAATTTCGCATCAGTTGGATAATTATTACACTTGTCTTTGAACACAACATAAGATGAATAGATTATGCCCTACTTTAAATGGGTTCTTCTAACTCAAACTGTGCAATAAATTTTTTAATGACTAGGTTGGGAGATTTAGGAAACACTTCTGCACATTAAATACAAATGTAGTAAAATCTCATATAGATTACGATCGATTAGAATGTAAACTCTTCTTTCCCATTTTAGGTACAAACCCTGAACATTTGGGGGAAGTTGGGGACACTCGATTAGATCGATAGCAGTATGCAAATTGGTTCTTAATTTATAGACCTCGAAAAGAGGAAAGGGGAAGTCGACCGCGGATGTATTTGAACTCAGGACGTAGTGACAGACAAAATACCGTTAAGTACTTCGTCCGGCGTGGTAACGTTTCCTTTTCTTTATTACCCACAAGAGGCTATACATATAAGGGACAAACAAGCACAGACATGGTAGCCAAGCCAGTCGATTAGATGGAGCCTAGTACGTGACTACTGCTTAATTTATCGATCCCGAAATGATGAAAGGCTAAATCGACCTCGGCGGAATTTGAATTCAGAGCGTAACGACAGACGAAATATCGCCACACATTTCGCCCGACGGGCCAACTCATCGCATTGTTAAGATGTAAAATTGAAAGTATATGAGAATTTAGTGGATCGAAATAACTCTTTTAGCGTAGCTTAAAATCTAAAAGTAGAAGAAACATTACCGAAGAAGCTCTGTCCAATGAAATTTTCTATAAACTCACCGAAGGAAACCGGAGTAGACGTGGCTTTAAAATCAAACTAGCAAACGTAAGTTTGCTTTAAATGTGAGATCCACTTTTGTCTATATTGTTGGAAGAGGAATTTTTCGCTACTTTAAATAGTCCTGTGGAACACTAGATTACATTGTTTAATGCCATGCTTATAAATTCATTCTAAGCTCAAGTCACAAAGTGACTGAATATGTCTTTCGCTTCCTTGGGGAAATTGTTTGTTTCAGCTGCTTTTGAGTTCCATCAAATGAAGCTCAATACATTTTTGAGCTCATTTCATAAACATTATCAAACATAACATAAGATGTTTCTCATGTATAACTAGCACCACAGAAAATGAGCCGATCCAAAAGTGCTTGCGTGAATTTGTTCTGTCACTTAGTAGTATCTTTACTGATACACTGTCTCCATGTGCAACTCTCATTTTCAAATCGAAACATGATATTTATACTATCTAGTGAAGTGGTAGAGGTACCGTCTATGATACATCGACCTTTTAAAGGTAATTGTAAAATCTTCTTCAAAATATAGTCTTCTGTTTTAAAAGATGAACACATTGTAGATAAATAAAAATGAAATGATTACGAAAATTGAACTCGGTGCTATGATCTCGGTGCATAGTAAAGACGCTAGTCTTAACAAATAATTTTAATAGGCAAAATAATTGTATATATAGATTAAAGTAAAAAACAGGACTATGAGAGATAAATATCCGATTCGCATCATAATTATTTCTTTACTACCCAAAAGGGGTTAAACACAGAGGGGACAAACAAGATAGGAAAGTGAGAGAAGTTGTGGCGGAAGAGTACAGCAGGGTTAACCACCATCCCCTGCCGGAGCCGCGTGGAGCTAAGGTGTTTTTCGCTCAATAAACACACTCAATGCCCGGTCTGGGAATCGAAACCGCGATCCAACGACCGCGAGTTCGCCACCCTAACCACTAGGCCATTGCGCCTCATAATGATTCGAAATTACAATTAAAATCTACCACTCTATAATAATTGTTTTTTTCTAATTAATTATTCTATTTTGCTATTCCACATATTACTTCCCAAAATATAATACGACTAAACTATTGTTAATTTTCCTTACGTATATATTTTCGCTAAGCCATTATTCCGGTTACAGCTTGTATCACAACAGAAATCATAGCGGTATTCATAGTAATAGTAGTAGCAGTAGCGGCAGTAGTGGTAGTAACAATGGTAGTAGTAGTAGTTAGAATGGTAATATTTTTTTTATATTGCTATTACTTTTTTATGTGTGTGAGAGTTGCTGAGCATTATATACTACTTTTAAAATGGCTGACAATTTACTTTCTCATTAGACATTTTCATAAAAGTTACTCATTAGGCCTAATAATTTCAATAGCAATAATTATCAATAAAAAGCTATAAAATCTTAATTTTTAACAAACTCAATTATATTCATTAAACATGCTTAATATTCTATGAAAATTCCCTGGAGAGTCAGATACCATCTTATCGAGACAATGTATTCAATTTCATCGAATAATAAGAACTAATTTATGCGTCAAATTCTATGTTTATTTAATACGACAGCAAACATAGTACACCCTCAGGAATGAGGATTATTTAAAATGAACTGATAAAATTACAGTTAAGAATTATGAAAGGTTTCTTTCGATTCATGTAGACTAAACTTGTTTCTGGATTGAGAAAGTATGGGTTCAATACTTGATTATGATTTCCTATTAGCATGAATATCTTTTCCCTGGACTTTCTGACTGATAAAAATATTTCAAAGTATTTTCGATGAGTTTGTTACAGATGAAAATTGACCTACTAGCTAATTTTCTAGTTGCTATTCGTTTAAAAGTTGGTCCAAACACTCCTATTTGTGGTTATGTAACAAAAGAAACTGGTAATGCCATACAAAAGTCTGTAAATAGCATTTGCGAAAACCGTTACAAAAATATTATATCGTTTCCTTCTCCTTTAAAAAACGCCAGAAGAAATATCTATTATTTGTGTTTCTTTTAACCTACGGATATTCTTTACGAAGTTAATAAACATATATAATATATTTTCTTTTATTTCTAACTGAAACATTCTAACTATTTATTATGCAGAACAATTTTGCTCATTCATGAAAGGTTTCATGCAGAATGAGACATTGATAAATAATACAAACGTTACTTATATATCCTTTTGGAAATATATGTATAAACATTTTTCTTGCTCTATGTACTTCATTATAATTAATGCGTTTGAGTTTGTGCTACCAGCAATTGTAGAAAGTATTGAATTTATTCTAATCTTTCTACTTATTTCTATTATTCTAGGTATACAATTTATTTCAGAAAAAACTTGATACAGAATAGAAGATACTTTTTCTCAAAAACTTAAGATTTAGAAAATAACCTGTTTAGAAAGTGAGAAAACATTAACCTATGGGAAGAAATTTCATAGATTGTGTGTAGGCTTTGCGAATAAATAAATTGCAATGTGGTTGCATCTTCCTGGTCCTAAATTTCATACACCATTCTGTTGGTTTTCTCTCTCATTGTTTCATATGTGGATTCAGGATGTTCATTTAAAAGTATGTTCCACGTTACACTGTCTATTAGGTCTTGGCCTTTGGTGATAAGACTTTTCATATAAGCGCCCTTACCTGAAATAGGAAAGTTCTTTAATGAAGCTTCAATTTTCATTCTCTCAATCGATCCAGTCAGATCCACTAACATCGTTATGACAACAATGATTCCAATAAATTCATCGACCATGAATGTCTTCTTCCCGTTAATATTTTATTCGTCTATTCACACATATGTTTGCGTAGAATCAGCTTCCCCAGGGTTGCACCTTGCCGCCGGATTTCCGCAACAATTATCTTATATTATCGCGTGTTTGAAGATCAGTCCTTAAAAGATAGGAAATCGAAATCAAATTTCAAATCACATACTTTATAGGATGTTATAATTCAGATGTATTCTTTCTGATAAAGTTTTACACTATAAGGTATTCTAGTTTGGCTAATTTAAGACAGAAAAATGCTGCGATATTATACTCATTCATCCTAATGAATTCGTAGTTTTTAAACTTCTTTTTAATGACAAACTCTCTTTATTCATACAGCTTCATTATTAGACATCAAAGGAACATAATCGTTTACTCTAAAAGCAATGATCATCATCAGGGAGAGAGAGAGAGAGAGAGAGAGAGAGAGAGAGAGAGAGAGAGAGAGAGAGAGAGAGAGAGAGTGTGGGGAAGAGAGTGATAGAAACAAAATAGTGGCTGCTAGTATTCATAGTGAGGCTTAATCATTATTCAACTAATCACTACACTGAAAGCAAGTGGCTTACTTACATGTGACATCTGTCTGAAAAAGCAAAACTGATACAGTATGCGATTCTTCATAAAAGAATAACTTAATTTTTACAAATCTATATTTAGTTTTGAAAAAGCTAATACAGAATATTCGCCTGTAATTTGATTCGGTATTATGTATTATTTGAAGATGTTACCATACTTAAAATTGGGATTATGATAATTGTTTGAAATGTGTACTATAACTTATATCCAATCGAAGTTAATTTGCGCGAGAAGTAAGATGCGAATCAATTATGAGTTTCGCACATCTGCTAGTTCTCCATGGAATTCGGTTTTGTGACAAATGCATGAATAAATGACTGAAATATAAAGATATGTATTCAATTCAAAATTTTAGTTACGCATCACGTATCTTATGTTATTGTTATAATAGATAAAACATCAACATGCCATGCCTTGTATGTAGAGATTCAGGATAAAGTATAAAAGAACTTATGAGAAAGAACAATTACCCTTTTCTCTCAATTACTCATTCCTTGGTTGACTTGTTGGGAAGAGAGCCCTATATTACTCTTATCAAATGTATTGCCAGCAGGTTTTGTTGTGAATAACTTTTTATATCTAGAAGATAGACTCTTACTAGAAGCTCAGCAATAAATAACGCACGTCACTAACAGTTAAATAATATGTATCTATAGTCTTATTTTAATCAACTAACAGTAAGATTAGTCTATTATAGATTTATCATCTATCTTATGACTTTTCCGTTTGTCTTCACGATTAAACCAATTTCTTGCTGACAAATGTCCATGCCTTCTCTGTAATGGATTTTCTCTTTTTCCTGGAACATTATAATTATAGATTATAATTTGATAACGTTATATCTTTTAACTGTGAATTTGTCGCTGTATTAACTGAAAGTCGAAGTCGCCAGCAGGTCGTCACCCGATGGTAAATATTTTAGAGGGGAATCATACGTATTATTAATTTTACAGGTGTTAAAGTACGCATAAAATCAATTGAGCAACATTTCAAACTTGAATGAATGAACCAACGGCTAAGAAGAAAGAATATGATAAGAGAAAATATGTTTTATGAAAGAGATGCCTTTTCTCATATGAAAAAGCCAGTATGTCTTAAGTTTAGATTCTTCAATTCAAACTCTGAATGATAAATTAACTGTTAAACAGTTCCTAATTTCTATGTATATTTTATATGAAAAGCTTTAGCGCCCCAGATGTGAAAATCACATTCAGAACATACAAAATATTTTCAATCTGTTTCTTGAGTAAATGATAAAGACGTAGTATTGTTCGTGAGAGAGGAAATGTGTTCCTTTTGCGTAATTTTACAGATGGCTTTAGATAAATCATATCAAAATGAAATTGCAATTGATTAAACTTGATTATGCTATTTCTCTTTATGGAATCAATTACTTTGAAAGTAATCAGTTATACTGTCAAACCTCCACTATACCAAAACTTGGTATAAGAAAGACACAGTGTAGTCATTTAGTTTTATATCTAACAATTTATCTGATGCACATCTGCGAAACACTGGGTTTTAATATGAGGAACATTCAATAGGCTGAGTAGTCTTTCAAATAACGTTGACAGATGCAAAACCTATAATAATTGCTACTGTAAGAAATATAGTTAAACTGTAATTGATAAGAAACTTAATTAATAACATTTTAACTTGAAATATAGAATCTAATCGAATACATCAAATAGAGTCTTGAGAAACAATAAATTTAATAATAGCAATACCTTAGATTACTTGATTTCCTTTCCTGACGTACAGATTTTAAATATACATTATGTATGTATGTATGTAAGTTTGTGTGTATGTATGTGTGTATGCATGTATCTATGTATGTATTTATGTATGTGTGTATATGTGTACATACATATATATATATATATATATGTATGTATGTATGTATGTATGTATGTATGTATGTATGTATGTATGTATGTATGTGTGTGTGTGTCTATGTGTGTGTGTATATAAATTCGGACGTGTTTACACGTCTTATCTACTAAAAAAGTTATGTCCCTCCGGAAATTAGGAAGTAAAAACTCATTTATTGAAAATAAAATAGGTTGTAACATATTGGAGTGAAATTATTACTTTTGAGCTCCTGGTTTCTAGCAACTAGTGTAGAATAATTTTCATGATTGTATGTAAGCCATGATATGCTGTTTTCAATGTCATTTTATCTTTTAATATTATTTAAATTCATTTGTATTCTGTATTAAAACGATGTTAACAATTAAACTTAGATTTTGATATGATTCTTCTCTTAATCTTGAATAATATGCTTATGATATGCGTATTCAAATACAATTATAACTCGTAATAAATTTGTCAATAAGAAAAAGCTAATATAACAGCTAAAATTGATGTATGTGTGGAGAAAGCTGTCAGTATTCTAATACAAATCTTACACACTAAAGTCATGTTTAAGTACCGACGTCATACTACATGTATTATTCAATCTACATTTATCAGTTGAGCAATAGTCAACTTCATATCCCAACTTGTTAATATTAGTCCATAGCCCTAAGATAAATATGATTCCCTAAAAGCATTTCCCTTCCATTACACCATTTATATACATGAGAACCTGACTTTATTACTGATATACTTGTGAAACGTTTATTGTCTGAAGGAATTCTCTCTTTTACCTGTAGCTTGCTTAAATGTCCTGTCACAGCACTGTTAAGTCCTTAAAATATGTAAGCTGGAAAAAATTAATATTATTGGAACGCCGACGGCAATTATCTAACAAAGTACAACCTGGATATCGCCCCCCTACACCTATTGACTCTGCCTTTATGCATATCTTAAACAATCGTAGACATCATCATTATTCACTAACACATTCTCTTCAGCAGCTAATACAGATTAAAACCATTGAATACTACTCATAAATCTTAAAAAATAAAATACGTTATTATTTCAAATCATATTTCCACGCATCCAATAAACTTTTAGTTACGCTAATATAGCTTTAAACTTCATTCACCAGTTACTGTATATACAGAATATAATTAACATATTAGTCTATAAAACGCAAAAGAAGTCGAAATATCGTGAACCTACCATTTTTCCAGTTATTTTATTTGATTGCATTTTTTCACAAAATAAATAGTATCATTTCTAATGGACATGCTCATAATCCGGATATCAAAAGACAGCTGCACGACAACAGCGCCCTGTACAAATCGCATAGAAACTACAAATTAATACCGATACATTTAAAGGAACGTCTACTCTAGTAGAAAGTACAAAGAATATGAAAAGCATCCGACCTTCGAACATAACTGCATAAACTTGCCACTCTTCAAGAAAATAAAAGTACAAAAAATTGCATATAAGCGATGTGTGGAGGCGCACTGGCCCAGTGGTTAGGGCAGCGGACTCGTGGTCGTTGGATCGCGGTTTCGATTCCCAGACCGGGCATTGTGTGTGTTTATTGAGCAAAAACACCTCAGCTCCACGCGGCTCCAGCAGGGGTGGTGGCGAACCCTGCTGTACACTTCTGCCACAACTTTCTCTCACTCTTCTCTCTCCGGCTGCATCTAGCAGCTCACCTGCGATGGACTGGCTTCCCATCAAGGTGGAAACCTGTACGCCATGAGACCGAGAAACCGGCCCTTATAGCCAGACAAAGGCGATAAAAGGATCAACACACATATAAGCGAGGTTCCATATTCGCAACACAGAAAGAATCAATAAACGTAAAGTAATCCCGGATATGAGGCGCAATGGCCCAGTGGTTAGGGTACGGCAGTGGACTCACGCTCGTATGATTGTGGTTTAGTTTTCCGGACGTTGCGTGTGTTTATTGAGCGAAAAACACCTCAGTTCCACACAACTCTAGCAGGTTGTGATGGCCAACCGTGCTGTACTCTTTTGCCACAACTTTCTCTCACTCCTTTCTCTCACTTTCCTGTTGCATCCAACAGCTTACCTGCGACGGACCGGCCACCAGCGTAGACGGGGAATCTATACGACAGGAAGAGGTCAAGCAGAAGTATCAGGAATAGATGGATGGTTGGATGGAAACC